>VZUI01037070.1:0-44904 GCA_013401135.1 Cettia cetti | reverse complement strand
CTATCTATCTATCTATCTATCTATCTATCTATCTATCTATCTATCTATCTATCTATCTATCTATCTATCTATCCAATCTATGTATCTCCTTAAGTTTTTCAGATCCTGTTTTACCTGTTCCTTGATAAAGGTTGAAACATTAGAGGTAATGTCACAGAAGGGTATTATGCAGCTTTGCAAAAATATGCTCTACCATGGCAATTCTTGTTTAGAACCTAAGCCAAAGCTGACTGAAGTTACCAGGAAAATTTCATTGGCAGTGACTGTAGATTTGTGATATTGAAAAGGAAGATTTCTGCTTGCATAAAGCAGCTACAAATTCTTTTAACTGTAACTGAGCAGACTGCTCACAACAAAGAATAAATTTGCTCTTGGATTCAGCATGCAGTATTGTCTAGGCTATTTGATGACTTGTGTTTTTCCTGAACGCAGAATCTGGTATTTTTCTTGTGGATTAGCTCCTCTTACAGCTAAACCACATGTATGTGAATGAAATTTCATTTCGCTTTGAGAAAACTATTTTTCTGAACATATTTTTCTTTGATAAGTCCCTAATCAAAGCTTTCTTAAACTTTTCTGGTGCACCAATGGAGGTAGCACATGAACTGAAGAGACTCAACTCAAACTTATCAGGAAATTGTTCAGCCCTCCCTGCCATTCCCCACCAAGCCTCTTGGTTCAGTTTATTGATGGCATTGGTATGTAGAAGTCAGTAACAGAATTTTCCAGACACTAATCTTTGCCTTTACTATATTTATCTGAGCTTTTCTATGACCCATTTAAATTCAATTTTGTTTTTTTAAACATAGAGATGTTTCCCACTAAAAACTTAGCTAGAACTGAGAGACACTGACTAACTTTTAAGATGGTATATTTTGAGAGACCTGGGTGTCCTAAATTATATATTTCCACTAAGGGAATTGTTCGAGAGAACAGTAATAGTGTAAGCCCACAGGTGTTACAGTAAGTACATCCATCGTGTCAGAACAGTTGTATTTAATAAAGCTTTATTCCCAACTTCAGAGAGCTTTTAAGATGTTTTCCACTTCGGTGACTGTTTTGTTTTGTGAGTTTAAAAGATTCACTTATTAGTTTAGGGAATTTAAAACTAATGTTAAATCCCAAAGTGTAAAATATTGTATCAAATATTTAGAGTGGTGTAAGTTGAGTTCCATGGAGACATGTAGTAATATTTCTTACACAGTGGAGATCAACTGTTTAGGCACCACTGTTAAATGGAAGGTCACAATATTTTACACAAAATAACCAGATTTTAAGAATATGTTTAATTTAACTTTGATGGTAAGACTGTACAATGCTTTTTATTATATATTGCCTAATTTTAGCAAGACATGATTTTATGCCATGTGACTATGTCTTTTACAGTATAAGAGAAAAATACAGAGGTTTAATAATTTAATTGATGCAGTTAATTTTTAAAAAAAACTTGAAGTTATTGAAATATAGAAATAAATATTCAGTGACTCAGTAGGAAGCTGGCCACCATTCAGCTCCAAGATATCATAAATAGAAAGACAAATGTCATTCTGCTTTCCCCCTTCCATACACCAGAGAAGGAGAAATAAATGTAAATGAAGGAATCAGTATAAAGGGCAGAAATATTTGGGCATTTTTCCTAACAAGCTATTTATCAGAAGCATTGAGGGTTTGGTTTGTTTTCCAGATAGGATTTGGACAGCAGGGCTCCATCACAAGTAAAAGTGACTTGGGAAGACAAATGCCACAACTAGAAATGTCCTTCCCTTCCTCCTTCTTCCCCCGGCTTCACATGGTGACCATGATGCCATATGGAGTGCAGTATTCCTTGGATCACCTGGGGTCAGCTGTCCCTGGCTGTGTCCCCCCCAAGCTTTTCGTGCAGCCCCATTGCCCTGGCTGTGGGGAGGGGTGTGGAGCAGAAGAGGCTTTGGCTCTGTGTAATCACTGCTCAGCAATGACCAAAACATCCCTGAATTACCAATGCCATTTTCAGCACAAATCCAAAACACACCCCCATACCAGCTACTGTGAAAAAACATAATTATACCCCAGCCAAACCCACAATGTCTGGTGAACTATTTTTTGGTTGGCAGCTCTGAAGGTTTGGGGTCAGTCCCTGGTGAATACAACCTGCAGGAGCTGCGGGCCACCTGAACAGGAAAGGAGCACTTGGCCACTCCTGCTCAGAGTTGCCCTTTGCTAAAGAGCAGGTGAAGCTTGCTCTGTGAATGGCCCAGTGGGCTGGGTGAGTTAAAATGTCCCCAAAAAACTAATAGGGAATTCCTGCAAGTGAGGAAAATCCCTCTGATGGCCAACACCTCTGTGGGTCCTTGTTTCTTGGAGCTAATGCTCCTCTGCATCAACTCATCTTGACTCATCAGGTAGCATCTGAGAGTTGCAATTATGAAGGCAAAATGCATGGCAGAAGTGTTTGTTTTTACCCTATTCCCTGATTTGGGTTTCTTCTTTCCTTTTGGGTATAATTGATATTGGATTGAGGTTACCCTGTTTTCTCAAGACTTCTGGCATGAAGCAAAACAGCAAAGGGCAGATGTGCCACAACTTTTACTGCTTTAAAACTGTTTTCTTGATTTGACTGTAGGCAGAAATATTGAGAGAGGCATTTATTGTGATCTTTAATTCTCTTTCTCTACACTAAGGCAGCACATAAAATTTTCATCCATCAGGCTTTTTATAAAACAGTCAACAAACAAAATATCTACATAATAATCTGTGGTTTAAAAACAAGGATTTTTTTCTTCTCCCCTTCTAGTTCACAGAAAGGGTGTCAGGTAGGCTTATTTGTCATTTATGATTTGTTTAGTTGTTTTATTTTTTTTATAAATGCTTATTTAAATTATTAAATTACTAAACTGAGGACTAAGTATTTGGATGCTTTTTAGGGAATAAAATAATCAAAGGAATAAGACAGGGAATATGTTTATGGCATTTTTCTCTAATGTGCCAAAAAATCTTTCATTATAGGAAAGGAAAGAGAGTAAAATGCTTTTTGCATTGTTTTGGATAAAAGCAAATTTAAGACTTTAAAATGTGTTTCTCAGGAAATGAATTTGGCTTTCTTTAGACAATGGCATCTTAGTACTGAAAGTAGATTTCGTCTGAACTTAGTATAGGTTGGGTCTCTTAAAAGCTTTCCTCTCATTTCCACATCAAAGTACAAAACCAGTTAATTCTGTGAGATTTTGAGAGGACAATGGAAGTATATTTATGAATTGATTCTATACCTCATATCTTTATAGATACTTCCAGAGGTTTTGTGACATTTTAATAGAACTGAAATTTCAAATGAAATAAATTTGTGGATATCATAAATAATTTTGAAATTTCATTATTTTTTTTGCACTGAATGGATATAAAGTAAGTGCTGTGGAAATCATGTCATGAAAAACCTAAGGCAGGCTTATTTCTTCAGAATTTCAGTCAGGGTTTGGGATTACAACATTTAAATCTTTTCCAACTTGATTATCAGAGGCCAGAATGTCTAACTACTAGGATAGTGTCCAGTCTGGTTTATGTACCAAACAATCCACTATTCAATGGAGGAACCTCAATTCAATTGTTCTGCTATAGAGCCAGTCTTTGCTCCCAAGAACAGAAATCGATCTAATTTGGGAGAAAATAGAGACAAGACCTGGATAAGTGACAGGGCTATGAAAACGGCAAGTCAGGACATTTTCCTGGAACACAGAAAAGCTGGATGCAATTCCCTTCTGCCTGAAGTCCTTTTCTGCATCTCTGGTGAACCCTGTTAACAGCTTCTGGTTTTTGCAGGGGTCATGTATTATGTGTTATCTTACCTTCTTCATTATCTTTACCAGCCTCTTTTCCCTGAATCTAATAAAAACCTGCGAATATTCTAATGCTGAGAGACAGAATTTTTCAACAACAGATGTAATTTTGGGATCTCTGTTCTGGATGTCTTTTTTACTGAATTGAATAATTTTCATTCCAATGAAAAATTATTCCATTTGATTCACTAGCAGAATAATTTTGGGGAGAAGTTACCTCTAGCTCTCTGCTCTTACTGAGTATCAAAACAATAACATTAAAGAGTCACCCACAAACAGATCCACCATAAAAGGATTTTTTATTGATTTTCTAGGTTACTATGTAATTTTTAAGTGTGAGAGAGAAAAGATTGTTCTGGATGTATTAGAATAATTCCATTCTCTTGTTGTTTGGTTTGAAAGAATTTGAAAGCATTTCATATCCTGTCATTATATCTCTTAAAAATTTTAAAATTATTTTTCTCTTCCAAACTTTTTTGTTTGAATGTGATTTTTGATGCCTGTTCTGTTCCAAAAAATACCAAATTTAATATTTCTGAGAGAGCTAGAAAAGATACACAGATTGCAGTATGTATTTTGGGAACAATTTTATATTTGAGTTTTGGGAATATTAAAGTAGGAATTGTGTAAAAGATGGTGAATGTGAGGCATTTTCTAAATAACCTTCTTGAAATCATAGATGATTAATATTTTACACAGGACTTTCCTAACTTCGATGCTGTTCTTGGTTTTGACACATATCCTGCATTTTTTTTATGCAATGTACTTTCTAACTCCAGATGAAAACCAACAACGAATATTTACTGTGAAGGGTGAAAGTAAGATAGTGAGGGAAATGGACAAAGAAGGGAAGTAGAGAGGTGACTGGTGTGGGAAGCCAGAGGTAAAGCACTGCTGTCCTGAACATCAGAAGGCCAAGACTCTACATTTCAGTCAGTCCTTGGACCTTTTGGGTAGAAAGCAGCAGTCAGAATTTGTTCTTTACCTTGATGGTAAAGGGAATGGGAATGATTGGCAGATTATTTAAAGGCAAAACAGATGCTTCTACCTAATTGAATGCAAAGCATTAGTTTGAAAGGTCTTTCCATTGCCCCTTCCAGTTTTGGTGGAGCAGCAAAGCGTAGTGATGTTGAAAAGAACATGCATATTCCATTTGTATACTCTCTTCATCTAATGGCAAAACATCATTATTTTAGTAGAGATAAACTTTTGTGCTCCCAGGAGTACTTAAGTAATTTTTGGATTAAATGGCTATACTTTGTTTTCTCTTGTAAGTGGTGTCACTCCACTCTCAATTTAATTATAGCTTGTTTGAGTAAGCTTCTGTGTAATGTCAAGTTTTCCCCAATGGCTTGAGAAGGTCAGCAAAGGTCTGCTCTTAATACTTTCCACAACAAGTGAAAGGCTTTCCTTGTTTAAACAACAGTCAGGAAGAACACAATTAGATACGATTACCTAATTCTTCTTGTAGTGCTCAATGGCAACTGTCTGAGTAGTGGAACAGTAAAGATTAGAGTTTAGGAAAGATGCTGCTTTGGAGAGTAAGATTATTGAAACTCTCAAAACAGCAGTTGACCTTGCTTATCTCCCTTTCATGCTGCAAAAGTGTGAAAGCATGAAAAGGCAGGAAGAAAATACTTTTAAAAAGAACAGGCTGGAAAAGCAAGAGATTTGTTTAGAAATTCTAGCAAGACTATAATTAAAAAAAAATAGGCATTGACACAGTGGACAGGTCAAATGAACCTCTGTAATCCTCTGCAGTCCTGCACCTGTAATTTTTTAGAAATTACATGTATGCAAACACGTGACTTCTCTATAAGAATTTACTTATGTTCTGAATAATCAGGTAATTATTCGGAGCAAGGCAGAGATCTTTCAGACAAAGGTGAGAGAAGCTGCTTAAATACTGACTGCTGTAGGCTGATTGGGCTCTTTGCTTAATTTGAATCTTAAAGTAGTTGTTGTCATTGATTATTACAAACCAAAGGAAGGTGAAACACCACCACCCCCCCCCCCCCCCCCCCCCCCCCCCCCCCCCCCCCCATTATAAGAACAGTCTTGGAACAAAATACTTCAAGTCAAAAAAGGCACATCATTTTAGCTTCATGCAGATGCTATTTTTTCCCTAATTAATGACAATTTAATGAAAGAAATTTCTATGCCAATGTTTTCTGTCCCTTCTAGACTCTATCTCAATAACTGCTGGTGACCTGCCCATTGTGAAATACTGTTGTTTTCCAGTTTAAATTTTTTCTGAAGCATTAGTTTGATTCCCTTTTTTAATCTTTATTTTCTCATGCACCCAAAAGTGGTATCATTATCCATATTTACTTCTCTGGATTTCTCTCACAGTCTTTTTCATAATGTCAGCACTGAGTTTGTAGAAAATATCTTATTTTGTGATGATTTCACGTCCTCTGGGTCTTACATTTAGGTAAATGCCTTCTATATTTCTAATAAAAATAAATGGGGATAAAGCAAATAGTTTCAAGTGAAGAAACATCATTTATTTCTCCAAGGATGTTATAAGATCAGGTATAGTTTTCTGGGAGTTTGAAGAAGTCAACATTTTTCCTTTTTCTGATCTTTTTTCATTTGCATTTTTGTGCAGTGTTTCACCTGATCACTTTGGGATTACTTTCCTTTTCTTACAAACAAGTCCTCCTGGTGCTGCTGGCCACAGCAGAGAGAGAGGCAGAGCCAGAATGCCTCCCACGTTTTTCCCTTCTGACTCCTTTGAAGGCATCCAGCTTCCCACAGGGAGCATGGAAAAAGCTGTCTCTGGGCTTCTTACAGTGAGGAGCTGTTTGCCACTCCGGTACTGAAAGAGACCAAGCACAATGGTCTCCCACAATTAATTACCAGTTTTTTATATAGGTTTTTATACATATTCTCATGTTAAGAATATCAGGATGATGTGTAATATTTACATAATGGCCTAATGACTTTTATTTATTTATTTATTTATTTTTTAATTCAGATGCTAAACTCTTAACTGATAGCACACAGCCAGCTGCTGTCAGGGAAAGTGGAAGTGCTTGTTTAGGAGTACCACACACGGAGTGAGGTTCTCTGTGATCCTGCCCACGTGCTTTGAGCGTGAAATGGATGGGGCCACCTGTAAGCGGGAAAGCGCAGCCCGTGCTCCGTGCCTGGGCTCTCTCCCGGGGAGCCCGGCCCTGAGTGTGCTGTGTGTGCAGACACCTGCCCACCACCAGCACTGCTTCACACTCCAACTCATTTTACATAGGCTGCTGCACACCTGCCAAATGGCAGTAATTTTAATTTACTGTCAACCAGAGGCATAAGGCGGATACGCAGCAAGTGACCCAGCAGGGCAAACCTTCAGATCACCTTTCCAGTCCCACGGGCCAGCTATTCCTTAGCAGTGTTTTCTCTGCCTTTTAAAGACATGGACATGTGTTAAACAAAACCAAATGGAAAAAAATGCCATGTGAATACTCTTTAATACTCATCTGGCAATACTTTTCAATGTTGTGATTTAAAAGGGAAAAGGACAGATCACTTTAGTATTATTAAAATTTGTGTGGCATACTTGATGTCTTGGGATTTTTGAGATGAATGCTGTTTCTTCTTCCACATAGTAATTTGTGAAGTTACAAGGTAGAAACATCCAGTTGAAAGGCTTTGACAGGGTAATGAGATTTATTTTTCTGTAGTAATAGATAATTTCTCCTCATGGCAATAACATTTCAAGTGATGGTAGCACCCATGCATATATACAAACCCTTTTTAGTTTTACGTGTGACCTGAATGTTAAGGTTATTTGAAAAGCAAAAAATATTTTCACTTTGTTCTTGCTGAGATTTCAATGAATACAAGTATTCATAATTTCACTTTTATCAGACACTAAATTAATTATCAACATGGCTTTCTACAACTACTATTCATGCTAAGCATTTTGTTGGAGGATAACACATTATTTCAGTTCTGTTGTTTCAAAACAGTTTCACACTAAAACATACAATTTCTTTAAAATCACTTCTGTGCAATCTCGACTATTTGTACACATGCATGAATAGATCTCTGAAGCCATGAAATTCTGCATGTGTCTTTTTTGCTTAACTTGAGGTGACCTGTGTGTACAGATGCGTGTTAGTGGGCACTGTGAACACTATCACTGTAAAGCACATGAATCAGGGAAGAAAAATTCTGGTTATCAGAGAGTTATGGCTTTAAAGATGACCCTAACAGTTGACATTAATGTGGTCAAGTTAGGTCACATACTCAAAAGCCATGTCACTCCTTTTTCCAGACCTGCAGATGAGACTAGTGGTTATCTTAGAGCTGCAATTCAGTCTAAAGCTACCCATGAGAAAAGCAGCTCTGCCACTAACAGGCCTGATATATGTTATATCATGGGAGTGTGTAAAAACTACATCTATTCAAACAAAATGCAGTCAGGGTGTTTGAGGAGCTGTCACTGTCACAAGAAAGAAAATGTATCTACTTTTGAGTACTTGTCCTCAAGGAAAAAAAATATTCCCCTCAACAATGAATTTTACTTTACACTTAGTAGAGAACACATGCTGTACAAAGGAGTGAAATATCAAATGGCATTTTCCAGTTTTCAGCATCTGGTCTTTCATTGTGTTCATGCAAGAGGATAAATTATGTGTTGTGTTTGACTGTCATCTTTTATGACTTTTATGACTGTTATCTTTTTTGACTTCTGACTACACAAATGTAAATATGACTGCAAAATTATCACGAATATCTGCAAATGGTAAAGTTTGTTCTGGAGGCAGAGATTGCAGGTTTTGCTTCAAGAGCAAATATTTGCTTTTGGTGGTACTGTTCAGGTTCTATGTCTGCAAAGCTTGTGCAAACAATTCAGAGAGCTGAAAGATACAGTATGCTGCAGAAAAAGACAATCTGAATGAACTTGTCAAAGAATTGTTACCATAGATCCATGAGGATAGGCTTCTCTCACTGTGACTGTTTAGGTTTATTTGACTACACAAGTTTTTTAGCATTTTGGCCCAACTTTCAGATGTTTTATTGTTTTATTTAATAAGCCAGGTTTAGATGTGAAGTGGTTTCTATGGGTGCATAAGAACAGGAAACATCTTGTGTTCCTTCCTTTCCTAACATAAATATATGGCAGTGTTTTTAGTTCTGTGGAGGATTCAGAAAGGGGATGGAGCTTCCTCAAGGCAGGCATAACACACAGGCGGAGTTTTGGCATGGTGGTGTTCATCCTTTGGCACCAGTGGCAGCAGAGTTCGTTCTTGTCTCTGTCAGTGCAGCCCTGCACTGCTCACACATGCAGGGCTGGGAAGTTGGGGCCACCCTGTGAGCTGTACCACACCACAAGGCAGAGCAAGGCACCAGCCCTCACAGACTGCTTCCCTGGAAGAACCTGTGCGTTGTTACTGTGAGCCAGACCCATTTTTGCTGCAGGAGGATTTGTAGCTCGTTCCACAGCAGTGTTTTTATCTGAGGTGCCACAGACCCAAGGACATTGGTGAATTAGTTATAGGTTGGCTTCAGCCAGTGAGGTTGCTGAGTGATCCTTCACACAAATGCTTTATAGACCAAAGAGGAGGTGTCAATTTCTGCAGAAACAACTCTTAGCAGAATTTTTACCTCTTTAATTTTTGAGAGAGATGTTTTATTTAGAAGTATTCTGTCTTTGGAAGATATGAATTGCATCAAGTTTGCTGTGCGCAGTTTTCTTCTGCCAATTGACTTCTGAAGGGTGTGTCTTTCTGGAAGCAATCTTTGGTGATATTTATATTTTGTAGCTTAAAAGTGGAGGAGATGCACTTATTTCACTACTTCTGTCTTAATTTCTCTCATTAGGATTTTCAAGGTTTTTATAACCTTAGAGAATGCAAAGTCATGGAGGTGGAATCTATTTTTATCAGCTTTTATTATCAGTCAGCAGTACAGAGGTCTCAGTGCTGCTTGTGTCTGTGAAGGCTCAGCCTATAAGCCATGAGTTATGTAGTAAGACATCAGGCTTGTCCTAGGGGGTAAAAACCCCACCAAAACACAACCCAGATAATCTGCAGTGGTTTATGAGAAAGGCAGCCCTGTTGGATTGGCCTGTAAGTGTTGGGCCCATGGACCAGGTGCTGTTGGTGCTGTGACATCACACTGAGGAGCACAGTGCCACACAAAAAAACCAATGACATCCAGAGTTTATAAAGGAAGAATTTGATCCCTTTTTACTCCTGTTAGCCATTCAGGATGATAATGGGAGACAGGCACCTCTACCTCAGTGTGCAGGAGAAAAGGTAGGATTTAACGTGCTGCCAGGCACTGTGGGTAGTAAAGACTGGCTGGTTATCTCCCCCTACGCCAGCAGCTGAGTGTGAGCTCTGTTAAAGACAAAAGCAGGACAAAGGAGGAAGAGGCTAGACAAATATGATTTGTGTCTGTTTCTGCTCACTTGAAGGTGTGGACTTTCAGATGTAAATACAATAAAGTGAAAATAGCAATGAGAGGAGAACAAAGTTGTCTGTCAACATGACTTCTATGACAGATTTTTCTTGCTGTTCAGCAACGATTCTAATTCAATTGCTGGCTGCTGTGAAGGAGATGAGATGCCAGAAGCAGAAGCGCTGCAAACCAGAACAAAAAATAATTACTAGTAGAAATGTGCTGCAAATAACTCCCTTGAAAATACAGTTGCATTGTTCTTCTAGTTTCCTATCCCCCAAATATTTTTGTTTTCTAATCATTGAATTGAAACACATTCCAAGTGTATGATACCTTGCACCTGACGATATATGAAATGTCTGAGCAGTTAAGCACGACCTGATACCATTATATTCAGGAGATTTGCAAACCTAATTTTCTTGAAAAATCTTCTTCAGATAGGCTTTTTAGAGAGAGAGGGGGAGGAGGAAAGCAGGGAGAAGTCTGTCTGCTTTGGCAGGGAGAAATGTTTGTTTTGTTTCAGCTGTTTAGTTTGTGCTCTAAAATCAACTGACATTCTAAGCATCTTCTGACGGTGTTTGGTTTTGTTTTTTTTAAATCAGTGTCCATCTATTGCAAACTGGTACCTGGCTATAGTTTAGACCAACAGAACCTGATGAACAGAAGTGCCCTGGTTGTATCACTGTGCTCAGATGAGAAAGCTGTGGCTTGGCTAAGGACTGACCAGAGCTTGTCCTTATGGCAGCTGTAGGGACAGAAATGTGTACATCTAGATGTACTTAGGGACAAGTGTACATCTAGAAAAACCCTCTATTGAACACAAAGAACTATGCCTCACTCAAATCCTGGAGAATGCCCACTGAGTAAAAGATTAATGCTCAAACTTTTACATAGTTGGAAAATGGAGACTTAAGGGGGGGAGAATTGGATGCCTTCTTTCCATCTTCATGGCCCAGCACAGTTGACTGAGTAGACTGCCAGACAAGCACCAAAATGCACCAATATGAGGGGTAGGTTTTATTCTCACCATTTTTCTGATTGGACCAGCAGATGGAAATGGAGATGTGATCATTTATCTTCAAAATTGCCCTAGTAATCTGCAGTGTTAGCACAGATTACGTTATAATTGCTAGAACTGGAATAAAAGAGATTGCAGCATCTGTAAAGCTCGTGGTAAATTTAAAGGATATAAAATCAGCTCCATGTCAGGGGACATTCTCACTAGTATATTACATTTCATGTACACAAATGTAGCAATGCAAGAGCAGAAGCTTATGACAAACATCATTTGAATTTTATTGCTGATTTTTTCTCTGCAGCTGGTCTAGAGAAGTTACTATAAAATACAGCCCTTGCAGCCCACACTACTGCAGCATGGCATTGTGCAGAACCCAGCCCCAGACAACAGGCTCAGTGGCACAGTCCTACCAAAACTGCTATAGGACAGGGTGTTTTTAAGTGTCCCTCCTTGTATTAAATTTGGAAATAAAAATTTGTAACTTCAGTCTCTAAGTGGTTTAATTTCACAGTAACAGATTCAACTTTATAACCTACAGGCAGAAAAAGGAAGACAAGCTGAGACAAAATTGAAAATAAATTTATGTACTTACCATAAATTAAGGACAGGATTTTAGTCTTACGCCTGCTGCAGAACTGGATAAGGTTTTGTCAAACACTAGTTTACATAAATAAATATTAGGATCCTGATTAACTGCATTGAAAGCCAGAGAGAGATTTTAGTGCAGTGTCAACCCCTTTGATAGCTTCATGTAAACTGTTTGGCTGGTTCCATGTATCATGACCTTGCAAAGTTGTCGGATGTGTTCTTGTATGGATGAATCACACAGAAACTTCAGAGTATACATTCAGGTGATGAGGGTTTCCTCTAAACTTCTAATGATAAGCTAGACCTGTCATGGTTGCTCAGCCTAAACTACAATATTATAGGTATACAAAGAAACCCTCAATTTTTAAGGTTCACATTGTCTTGTCTGCTAAGAAATCAATCATTCACAGTGAAAAGTACAGAGCATGTCATCTTTTTATCTTGCCTTTCACTTTTTTGGTGCTTTTTAGGAACTGTTAACAATTTTGGAAAAAAATATTTGGACTAATTTTTGTTCTCTGTTCCACTAGAGACTTCCACTGAAGTTTTCTAGTTTCACTTGGGTTTTGGTGAGGAAAAAAATTACCCTTATAACAGCAACAACTGCAGAGTTAAGAATATAAAAGGTCACAGACTACAAAAACTGCAAAAGATATAATAGACTGTAATATAGGTGAATGCAAAATCAGCACTGTTGATTACATTCTCAGTTATTTCATCACACATTTATCATCATCAGAAAACAACAAAGGGAGCTGTTGAAAATAATACAAGCCAATGTTGTTATTTTGTGTGCTGTTCTCAGAGCCATACAGCTCTGGAAGAAATCCAGCTAGTAACTGAATTGAATAACATTCAGCAATTCAAAGAAATTGTGATGGGAAATGGCAGGAGTTAATGAAATATGGTGCAAGTTTAACAAACACCATTTCAAGATGGGATGTTATTGCACAAACAGCAGTAAAAACTCTTCATAGAGATGATGAGCAGACTCTGACTGCAGTAATACTCCATTGCATGAGGATGACATTTTAATTTAGCTGACTTGGCAGTCTGGAGGGTTAGATTTTGCCTGTTGCTGAACTGCACCTCTCTGTGGCAGGAGACCTTGTCTGCTGCTTCATCTGAAGAGTGTCTCTGAGCTCTGCCTTCATGAGTGGTGAGTCTGAGCTGGCACATTGGGTGTAATGGCAGTCTCCCCTCTAATTTCCTGCTCTTCTTAGGCAGTTGGATTACAAACTGGCTACAGGCACTTTCCATTATAACATAACTAGCTGCAGAACTCTGTTGGAGCGTATTTCAGTAAAACTGGTTGTTAAAATCACAAGATGATTTCTGAGCTGGCTGTTAGAAACCTTCTTTGGCAAGCTTTGCTCCTGGCGGATCCTGTCTCCTCCCTGGAAGCTGCATCTCCATGCTTAAGTAGCAGGAGGCTCTTATTTCCCCTAATCTACTTGGGCATGGACCCAAAAGTGCTCACTCTGTCTTCGCCTCCGAGTCCCCGCCTTCTCCGGCATCCCAGGCTTGCTGCTGCCCAGAAGGAATGGCAGGAGCTTTGCAGCTCCTCTGGATCATGGATGCCTTTAGTTGGACCTTTAGCTCTACACTTTGTAGAGTGACAAATATAATTTGATGCCTCAGTCTCTGGAGGCTCGTGTTGAAACACCTGAAAGGCTCCTAATTTTCAAAGAATGCTATGTGCAACCAGCTGCAGAAAATTGTTTCTTAAAAGTGTGTGAAGCTGGCACCCGAGAATAGTGATTTCACTAGTCGACTGTGAATGCCATCTGAGGAAATTTCATGCAACAAAAATAAAATCCTCTTGTAGCTCTTAGCAATCTGCTGATTATTTTGCTTTATATTATGAAAATCTCACTTGTGATAATTTGAAAATCATGTGTTTAGAAAGGACAAATTTCAATAGTTTGCTTCCTGTGAGTAAATGGGCAGATCCTGCCATCATCATTTTTTGGCAAGATTAGATGATATAATATATGGGTGGTCCATGCTTTGAAGAAAGGGGGAGGACTGTTTTTTTTTTTTTGTTTTGTCTTTAGAAGTGCCACAAGGCAACTCACTGCCTAGAGAATTAAACTGGGATTTTTTGATTTTGGGTTTCTTTTGGGTTTGGGTGTTGGGATCCCTTCTCCTATATTTGGGTTTTTTTTTTTTTTTTAAACCTTGGAAAATACCTAAAATGTATGGGGTGAAACCAGATTGTGCTGCTTGCTGCTGTCTCTATTGTGCATATGTCTGGTAGTCGGATGCACACTAGAACATCAAAGTAGCGTTTCTCTCTTTTTGACACAGAACAAACAGAACCACTTTTACTCTGAGTCATCAGACAGATGTTGCTTTGGTGACAACATGCTATACACACGCTAGCTTCAGCACATGTGGCTGTCTGACATCGACACAATGTCCAAGTGCATGCTCCAATAGTACACTGAAGGAAAAGTCACCAGCAGGGAAGACCAGACGAAGCATGGAGGAAGAATAATGATTTATTCATTATCCTCCCTGTTCTCTGTGACCTAAATTGGACACCAATTAAAGGATTGGAAAACTCAGCTTGAAAGAAAAATGGATTTATCTCTGTTTTAGGTGACTAGTGGATGGATGGCTACAGGTGGAGGATGATGATCAGATCAAGATTAAAGTAATTAACTGAACTGGACTATATTAGGAACGTAAATTGGAATTGCTAGTCCAAGCATTTTCTTTTTAATTTGGACTTTGGAGTAGCATTAAGTAGGTGACCTGATCAGTCATGAAATCTGTGGCTGCAGAAAGGAGACTTGAAGCACATTTGAGACCTTACTGTCTGAAATCAGTGCAAGAGCAGGTCTGAGGGTGGAACTCTGCAATTTCCTTTGTAACTCTCATGGAGAGGAGCTGACGCAGAGCTGTTAACAATTATGTACATACGGGGGATAAAGAGAAAACTCTGAGACTGCTGTAGGCTCAGTTACCACTGCAAGCTCATTTTCAGAAATAAAAAGAAGAAAATGGGTGAGATCTGTAAATTTTCTGTGAGTTGTCTACTCCTTTGAGCTTAATCTCATTGACATCAGAGCAAAGTTGTCTCTTACGGCAGTTTCAGATGACATTGGCAGTATTTTATTTTTGCTTTGAATTCCTTTTCAGTGGTTGTGAAGATGAGGGGAATTCGAGCTTCAAGGCTTCCTCTCTACAAATGCTAACCATAAGAACAATGTCTAGCCAGTTTTGTTGGTCTCTATAATTACTTAAAGGAGTACAGCATAAATATGAAGTAGGTGTAAATCTCTAACATTTCACACTCACCATTCACACAGATGATATTTATTTTGCACACAATATAAATGAGTCTAAATAGCTCCCAAAGCTGTGATGTCTCAGAAAAGCAGGCTTTCTGCTACAGTGGCTGACAATGACTGCATTTAGCCTCTGCCTGAGTACCACCGAATTTCCAAGCTCTCCTTTGTCCAGTAAATAATGTTCTATAACGTGTCAGCATAACACTGTAATTTTTCACTGGGAACCTATCAGTTGCTCAGATATGATTATTTCCCAGTTATTTTATTTTAGATAAGAAAGGAACAAATCTACAGAAATGGAAAGCCTGTCTAGAATAAATGATGTCATGTCCTAAGACATAGAAACAGAGATGAATTACCAGCCCTTATTTCTAATTAGACACCCTAAAGTACTCTGAAACACCTTGGTCTGTTTAGCATTAACAATGCCTCAGTTTGACTATATCATGTTTGCACGTAGTTTCTTGCAAGTGTTAGCAAGCATTGGGACAACTATCAGCAAGACTTGGGGCTGCTTAACCAATGTTGTCAAATCCCACACCACAAAAATATTATGGTCAAATCTAAACCAAGGAGAGAGAAAGGGTTGGGATAGCACAAGGTCTTTGCAGAACAGTAGGCAGAAGTGCAGTCTGGAAGTTTGCTTTGCATGGTGCTGAGCTGCTTTCCTGGTGCTGTTTTGATAACTTGCCAGTGCCTTGTAGATGTGAAAGCTGCTGGGATGAGCTTCTGTTGGCCCAGTAATCCAGGTGCATGCTAGTTTCCTATCATTGTATTTTCATATGTGATTTTCTGATGGATGGAATATTACAGAGAAACACAGTTGGGCTTTGATTTGTTTACCAGTGCAGAGCTGTGTGTTGGGCTGCTCTGTTCCCTGTGGATATAGCAATGGTTGAAACACAAGCATGCTGTATGGGCATTTTTGCCCAAATGCTTAGACTGTAAAAGAGCATTGAAAAGATCATAACTCTATGACATGCTACATAAATAAAAATAGAGCTGTCAAAATATTTTGAAATTTATAATAAAAAATCACCTTAATATAATTTTTCCCCAAATTTTTCTTTCCCCAAACAAAGAAAAGTAGCTACTCTTCAAGATTTATTTCCTTTCTAAATTTCTTCAGAAGCAAAGAATGTGTGGAGAGGGTGGAGAAGAGAAAAAATGGGGAAAGTTACCACACAAGAAAAGTAAGAATTCTCATTTAAAAAGCTTGGAAAAAAAGTCAGCTAATCAAACTCTTTAGAAAATAAAGAGACCAGAAGCTTTATTACTATTATTCATGGAATTCTTCTTCTTTTTCTAAATAAACTGAATAAACCTTACACATTACCTTAGCATAGCTTTTAAATTGCATATAATGTGATTGCACATTGCACATAAGGTGATTACTGTTAGTTATACTTTTAACAATATTAAATTGTTCTTATGAAAGGCATTTAGCTAAATATACCAGAGACCTTCTAGGTTTTCCCCAGGTGTTTTCCCTGGACTGTCCTTTAGGAAGACAGCCTACCCAAAAAGCAAACAGTTTCCTATTAAGCAAGGAAGGATTGAGATCTGGTGAATGGGGCATTGAATGGAGTTCAGGGAAGGGCTGCTCTGCTCCCAGCCTCAGGAATTCAAAGCCCACTAATAAAAGAATGAGAGTCTGAAGTGCCTTGAGTGCTTGTCTTGGTAAAGTGCTCAGCTACCTCCATGCCCAGGAAGCAGCAGTAAACCACATCACTGAGGATTTACTCTTCAAGTGCACGGCTGGGGAGGTCCAGTACTTGCAAAGCCTCTGTTGCATCTCTCTGGAGATATATGGCACAGTCATTCTGGGTGTTAAATTTCATTTAGCACACTCATATATCTCTAACACTGGTGGACAGTACCTGTCTGGAGGAACATTCATGCAGATGTCCATAATCCTTATTTTCCCCAGCAACAGGAATAGATTTCTTTCACTTTTGATTATGGAGATGTTGATCAGCTGTTCATAAACAACAGTGAAGAGAAAGAAGGATTCTAAGGGTTGCCTCAGTGGTCTCTTATGGAATGGCCAACAGAGCTCTCAAAGGAAGATGCCAACAGAGGGCTTCAAGGCTTATTAAGCAGACTTGTAGAATTAAATAGAGAAAAAGAAAATTTGCAGGAATGCAAGATATCCTCTCTCTGAGAGGTCAGGATTTGTAGATTTGTCTTCTTTCTCTTGTGGAAAGAGAGGGCTACAAGTTAAATTTGCTTGGACTTTCTTGTGCTCTGGAAGGTGCAGAGAAGAAGGATTTGCAGAGCTCAGGGAATCCAGGAGTGTGCAGGACTTGCAGTCTTGTAACTGATGAAGCAGCTGCTCCAGCCTATGACTATATTTATGTATATGTCTGTTACTAATAAGGACAAAATATAGCAGGAAGTAAAAAAAGGATCATTTCATCAGTGAATATTTTTCTATCTGTTGCTGTCTGAAGCAAGTAAAGCAGCAGTGAGATTTAGAGGTCTGTTATACAGATTAGCCATCTAACATTTCTTTTCCCTTTTCCCATATGTGCCTCATATATTTCTCTTGTTGCTGGTAATGTGGCATATAATGTAACAAGAAGGTGTGCTAAAGAATTTGTTTGTTGGCCACCTCCAGGAGAACATAATAAGCATAACAAAGACAGCAGAACCTGACACACAGCTTTCTGCACGCTGTTGTGTTGATCCAGCATCTGTCAGTTTCTGAGAAATTAAAGCCAAGCACCAGAATTTGAATTGGGGCTCAGAACAACAGCAAAAGACATGATTTTGGGTCTCATTGTGCTCAGCAGGGGTCACGCTCCACAGCAGATGTACCAGAGGGAAAAGAAAACAGATGCAGGTATGGAGAGACTCGAATCTCTGCACAGGGAAGCTGCTCCACATTGCTGGTGTTATATGGTGTTATATATGGTATTACAACAACATTATGGGGGGTGTTGTAGTTCGGTTGTTATTAGTAAGTGTCATTGTGTGCTGATTGCAAGCACTCAAGTGTTCAGAAGGGGGAATCAAGGATACCAAATGGGGAAAAACAATACACAGGAGTCTAATATCCTTAAGAGGATAAATTATCTTTTCCTTGAGAAAGCAGAAAATGTTAATGGCTAAGTCTGCCAAGACATTTTCTAATAGAAGTAAATAAAGATGCAAAAGATCATTCCAGTCCTTTTACATGTAATTATGAAATATCACTTCTTACTGATCCTGGCATGACAAACTGATTGACTCACTGCAGAATATTCCAGTGGGTTTATGGCTGGTGAATCAGGGGAAAGGTTGTCTTTGGTTTTAAAAAGAGTAGGAATGAAACAGGAATGAGCTGATAAGCATGTGCCTTTTGGGATGTTGCAGGGGGTTGGTTTGTCATTGTATGTGAAACCATAAGTTCAACCAGTACAGATTGTAACCCAAATGTTGCTGAGGACAGAGATCTGTGCTGTGAGGCTGCTGCAGCCCCTCACTGCAGCCACTTGGAGAACTCTGGATATAATACACACAGCTTCTGTCAGGGTAACCTTTCCATAAACACCACAGTGGCAGGCCTTTCATGGGTCTCTCCACACAGCAAGTAAAAGATCAACTTTTGGACAACTTTATCTTATCTACCTTCCTCTTCAGCTGTTCCAGCAAGGCTGTGGCCAGGCTGCTGAGATGCTCCTGTATTCCACTAGTCCCGGGTAGCTGAAATGGCCTCTGGGGTTTTGGAACAAATCTGATGTGCACCTCACAGCAATCTGCTGGCTGTGCAACCCTCCTCTGGTGGTTGCTTTGAAAACATTTTTCCATGAGCACGGAAACTTGCCTACCAGGATAAGCACAAGCCAGAAGTGTAAAACATTTACTGACTGGAGAAGACACACAAAAGGTAGGCAGGATCAACACCCTACCAGGCTGAAAATGAGTTTTCTCAAGGCTTGCTGTAAGACATGTGAGAGTCTCTGTGAAGTGTGCGGGGAAAGACTCAGCAGTGGTCAGAACCAGAGAGAGGACTGCAGCAGGGCAGGCACACAGGCCAGGGCAGCCCAAAGGTGGAGCTTGAAATGTGGCTGCACATTTTAATCCTGGGTCCAGAGCTCAAATTGACCATGCTGTACTGATGAGAATACTGAGCCGTGTGCAAGGCCAGGAGAACCTGCTGGGTCTTCCACCTGCTGGGTGGTTGATGCAGCAGGTCAAGATGATTTATTATACGTAAAATAAATCTCCAGATTTTATACTATAAAAAAAAAAAACAAAACTACCTTAAATGGAACAAAGTGGCATAGGTTTTGAGATGTGTCATATTTTCACTCCAAAAAGAAGATCGATAATTCCTATGTCTTTGCAGTAAGGTGTCAGTAATCTGTTCCTGAGCAGGGAAAATTGGCAGATGTTACTGGTGACAAGATTTGCACAGTAGTTTTATCAGTAGCTTAAAAAAACCCCTTTCCCATCTCACCCCACTGAAGCTATGTCAAACATGGACAAATAATGGGTGGAACAAGAAACCCCAATCCACAGATTAGGCTGTAAGATTTTAATGACAAGAAGTGGGAATTTGACAGTTCCCATCAGCTCAACTGAATAATATTTAGCATGAATCCCAACACTTTTAAATCTGCTGTCACAGCCTCTTAGTCCTGTGTCAGGTAACACAAACTGTGCAACCATCATAGAGCTTCTGAACAAGAGAACAAGGACTCACTAAATGGAAAGAGCTTGAGGGAGGGGGCAGAACTGTGTAAAAAGCATTTATGAAGCAGAAACTCTCCTAAGGAGGTTGCTAATGTTAGAAAACCTCTCTGCAGTCTCAGAGGGATTGTACAAATGTTCGTACTAGTTGCTTGTCTGTTTTGATTCCTAAACGCTATTTAACCACGCAGTCTGGGGACTGGAAGCCTTATGTGTTGCATTTTATTCCAGGATGCTTTTCCAAAGATACATTTCTTGCTGCAAGGAGGAAAAGCTCTGGAGCTGCTTTGCTCCTAGAATAGTGGAAAGTAGAAAAGATCAGGCTAGAGCACACCTGGCCACTTCTAGAAATTTGTGTAATGGTCATAACTCAGATAAAAAAATGCAAATGATCCTGTAACCCTTTTTGTCTGGGGGAGTCATGTAGGGGACTTTTTAAAGAGTAAGTACAATGCAGATTGCTCCTAAAGTGAATGATAAAATAGCAGATGATTTCAAAATGGACTCAGTTTTTCAGTATGCAGAGTTTTTCATGATTGGGCTTGGTGATCCAGGCTTAATTTGAATTTTATTTTAGCTTACTGAAAACATTCAAATGCAAAGGAAAGAAAAAAGGAAAAGAAAGGTCATAATACTCAGTATGAAGCTGATAAGCAAGATGTATTCTCTTTTCAGCAAACTGGGCACAATATATTCCTGCATCATCAGAATATAATTGAGATATCTGGCTGTAAATATGGTTCTGTATATTCTTCATGCATTGAATGAGGAAGTTTTTCCCACAGCCCTTCAGCTGCAGAGGTTTTGAGGGCAGACTGTCACATTCTGCAATGAAAGAGCCAAGGTAAATGAAATATGAGGCTAAGCAGATGTCCAAGAAGGGTGTTGGTGACAGCAAGACAAGTCTGAGCAACTTTTGGATAATACAGGAAGTTTGGTGTCAGAGCAGCATGAAAAGGAAAGAAAAAAGGGCAGTGCTATTTCATAGTCAGGTAGTTTACCCTGAGGGCTATCTCCAGAAGGGGAATGTGTGGGAAAGGTAAGAAAATGTGAGGAAAAGACCAGTAGTGCCTTGTGAGCTAACTGAGCTGGCCTGTGGTGAGGCTGACAGGGATCCAAGCTACACTGAGGAGCTCTTCTCTTGTGTCACTGATAAAACAGTTTGATGTTCCATCGCATGTCCAAGGTGCCTCCTCACATCATCTCTTTCATTTTAGAAGCAACAATGCTGTGTTGGACTGTGTCTAAAATGTTTCATATGTCTTGAATCCAGTATGCTCAGTCTGAACCTTCAGTTGGCAGCACAGCCTGAAACCAAATTTAATGCATGTCACAATTTAATATGTCCCAAATAAATAACCTTCTGCCTTTTGTAGAGTTTTCTTGTCTCAGGGCTGCTGTGAACATTCAGAAGAGCTGTAACCCATCTGGAGGTTCCCATGATCACAGTTCTGACCATGATGTATTTCCCCTGAGAGATGTTAAAAACTTGTTTTTCTTCAAACTAGTTTCTTACAATAGGATTTTAAATTCACATCTGAGTGCCCTAGACCCGTATCCTAGTCCTAACTTGCTTTTGTGGAAGGTTGTAATTTGAAAAAACCTAAAGTTAACCAAATAAGCTACCCAAATCTGTATTTAGGTGACAAATTTTAGGCAATGCTGAGTAAATAACCAGTTTTAAATCCTAATGTGACCTTGAGCTGTTTAAAAAGATAGTTCCATAAGCACGTGTTTAGACTTATCAGCCGAATAATACCTAAGTAGCACCTTTTAAAGTCTCTTTATGGAACCTTCTTGCAAGAGTATTGCTCCTTGCTCACCCATAACCTCATTGCTAAAATCACTAGTGTGACATCACTACTTGAGAATGATATAAGTCTTTGGATTAATGGTGATCCACATAAAGAGCACTGTTACCAGAAGTGTAGATAATTATCTGTTTCATTGCATTATACCGACACAAACAAATACTTTTTGGCTACTGAAATGCTATCAAGTGCAGATCATTAGTTTATGCAGTGTTTATGAGATCACCACAAATACCAATTAGTATGGCTGATGAAGAGGACATTATCTGTGGAACAGTGTTTGCCACCCCTATTCACAATCCATAATGGTCTAATCAGTCAGTCTGAAGTGCTGTGAATAAAGGAGCAGATCCTGGTTCTGTTTCAATGGGTTTGTATTGTTTTCAGAGAGTTGCGTAGCACTATCACAGTTAATGGAGCTGTACCAATTTACACTGGTGGAAGAACTGGTAAAGGCAATGTAGGAGAAATAGGTATTTTTAAAGTTCTTCTGCTGTTGTCCTGAAACGGGCTTGAAGTTTCTTGGTATGAGAATGTCAGCCATGAATATGCAAGTTAAGGTCAGACAATGGCCAGAAGAGCAGATGTAGAGATTTTGGCAATTTCACTGGTTCTTCTTCAAATATGATTTCCAGATGTACTCCCTTTGCTTTAATTCTTCCAAGAGCTATTTGGAGAAGTTTTAAAAATATTTTATTGTCTTAGTTTTTCTGGTTCCAGTAGATAAAAACAGTCCATCTTTGAGAAGAGTACATTGTAATATCAATGTTGTGGTAAAGTGTTGCAGCTTTATTTTTATTGCCTTTTCTAAAATTGGTATAAACCATAGAAACTGAAAAGCCTTCTTGGGAGAGGGGGTGATAAAAGAAAGCAGCATTTAGTTTTCTCTCCAACCAGTTCCAAATGTGCCACTGTGCCTATTACATCCCATAAACACCAGGGCAAAAGCACCAGCTGCTCATTACTCTCAGAGGAAATGCTATTTCCTCTCATTTTGGCACAAACTACCCCCCAAAAGGAAAACAGGCCTAGTGAACTGCAGCTAAACATCAAGTCTTTGTAATGGTGTTATATATAAACAATGTGATGTGATATGTCTCTTCCGACAGCCAACCCCTATAAAAATATAAAATACAAAGATGTGCTGAACCAGAGGGCGTAAAAGGTGTTTGCAAATGAATCTGCTCCTGAAAGGAATTTCCACAAGCTCAGCCATAACTGCTACTCATTGGGTGGCTGGGATGCAGACAGGCAGGGAAATAAGCATCCTTAATATGTTAATGCCACTCGGAAGTCTCCTGCTAATGCCAGTTAGAGAGCAAAATCTATTTAAAAAGATAGAAACAGCTGAAAAGTGCTATGTGTTGCTTTACGTTAAATAGGAGGCACATTGAAACATCATTAATATTTGAGATGCTCTTTGATTTAAAATACTCATTAGTGCTTCCCAAGTATTGGAAAGCAAACCAGAGGGAGAATCAGCACTCTCTTAAGCGAGGACTCCTGAGGATCTTTGAGTTGTTGCTCATCCAAACACCAGCCGAAAGCAGCTAGAATCCATCCCACACCAGCATCATCCATTTTTATTAGATAAATTAAAAAGGTGAATGTTCTAAGCTTTTTGTTGTTCAAGGACCACAGCTGTTGCCTGCTGCTTTCATAGTTGAATGCAATTCCCAGTGACTTTTTTTGCTACCACCTCTTTTCCCAGCTTGGTCTGCCCAGGAAGATCTCAAGTACAGGTCTGGAAAGAAAAAGAGGAAATCCAGCAATTTCTCTGGTGCCAGTTGATAAATAGGAGAGATTGGCATCTGCTAATGAAAGGCTTGGGGAATAAAAGTTGTAGAGCAAGGAGGATATATCAGTGAAATGTCTTTTACAGAATGTGCTTGTGGGCTGGGAAGAAAAGGCAGTAAGGATGGGAACACAGACTGGGAAGGAAAGGTGTCAACACAGGCCAAGATCAAATACAACTGGAATAGAACTTAAGAGGTATTTACCTCTGTGGCACTTAGATTATATTGTTCTGAGCATGGGTGGACACTAGAAAGCAAACCTCAAACTAAAAAACCAAAGTGTCAGATGAAATGAACAGGCTGGACCAATTTGTAGCAGAGTTTCATACAAAGTCTACTGCCTTTCCCCATTGGGGGAGAGAAGGGTGGAAAAAAAGAGTGAAATCACAGTTGTTAGTTGCTAATAATCCAAGTAACCCATCTCAAAGATTGTGAAAACAACAGCAGATGCTAGTAGATAGAAATTAAAGCACTTTCAACTCAGAATGCAAATAGTTCTGAGACCGTAAGGTTTCCCTAAAGCTCTGGCAAGCATTTGGCTGGATTGATATTTTGGGCACTGATCTGCATAGCATCTGATTGTGAGCTGAATATGAGCAATGCATAAAGGCAGATTTTTACTGAAGAAAAAAAGGCTTCCTATTGCCTTCTGTGAGGCTGAGAGAGCAGTTATAAAAAGCCTTATGGCACACTGCCTCGATTTGTGTCAGCGTGTGGAGCCTCCAGCCCCACTTTCCATCCCAGAGCACTCAGCAGCACTGTGCAGTGGGATGGGGGCTGCTCTCCAGCCTCCAGCCTGTCAAACCCAGCCTGTGCAGGACAGTGCCAAAGACCCTGGGTCAGGCCAGTAGCTGATGTAAACCAGAATAATCCCAATTCCCGTCAGCCTGAAAGTTCTACTCTGCCAAAACACACATTGGCTTTTGGTTCTGGGGCTGTCAGAAAAATAGTGGAAAATTCTGGTATTGCTAGTTTTGCTTTTCTTCTTCTCTCTCTCGATTTACTGTAGCACATCAATGAAAGACTGGAATGAGTTCAACACTTACATTTTGAATAGCAGTAGAAGTAGCTCCAGTTTTTGGTAGTCCTACAGGCTGTGGGTTAATAAGTTGGGTTTGTGTTACAGAACTCTGCTGTCTAGTGAGTACAGAGAGCATGGGCACATTTTAATGTCTTGGGTGAACCTGTGTCCTTCTCCCTTGGTCGCAGTCCTTCAAAGAGCATTTTACAGAAACATCTCTCTGTCAGACTTGACTCTCATTTCCTTGACCTTGTGCTACTGCTGATGACATATTTAGCTTATACTGTATGAAATTCCCTCTGAAGAGATTCCTGTACCTTCTAGTTAGAAATATTGTCTTGATGTTTATAGGGTATTGATATCAAATACACAGTTGAACCTTTATTCACAGAAAATTGCACTGCTAGAGCTTAGTGCCTATTTTTTTTCTGCTTATTGACCTTAAAAATGTACTCAATTTTCATAAAGAATGGCTCATAAAACAATAGCAATTTTGAAAATGTTAAAATATTTAGCTCTTAAAATCAAAATAACAATTAAAACAGGTTAAACCCTCAAAATTTGATAAAAAAAAAATCAAGATTTTATCCACACTGTAGGAGAGGTTACCATTTTTGCAAAAATGAAAATATCATGAAATATTCCAGGTAATCCAAATATTGTTTTTTGAGACTTATGTTAAAAGGCCTGGATTAAAAACAGAGCCGGAATGAACTGCTAATTATCCATGTACTGTGTCTGGTGCAATTTGTGTCAAAAGCCAGTCAAACATCCAGCAACATTATGGTCTTATTGCCTAAGTACATAAGACTGAAGAAGCAGGGAGTTAAATTCTCCTGTCTGATGTAAGAAAGTGTTTCCTAGCACTGAAATCCACTGACATGGAAAGACAGAGAGGCTTTCATTGCAGCTAATGGCAGTGTACCTATCCTGTGAGTAATTACCAGGCTCCGGTCTTCGGTGCTTCTCTGCTCATGAGACTAATGTTTATTCAGAACAATAAATATAAGGTCTATGACACTTTTAAAGTAATGTTCAGATGTGTCTGTGTAACCATGGATGAGTGGTGCTAGTAGTTTTATGCTTTAGTAAACATATTTGACTCTCTGAGTGCTCCAGGGACAGTAGTGGAGTGTGGCAGATGCTGGAGACGCTGTAATGATTTGCAATTTTGGATGAACTTGTGGTAATAGAGAGTGTAATGACAAGGTAGCAGGATCAGCTTTCATCGACTTATTTTTTTCTGCTTCATACAGAATATTAATGATTCATTTAACATTGATCTGTACAGATTGAGGGCACAGATATTTATCTATAATCTAGGAGATTGGTTAATTTTTATATCCTCATGATAAGTAAATCTTACTAGTGCTCACAGCTGTCTCTGCGCAGTTAATGACCCTGAATAAATTCCATTATAATTCCTGGATGATGCAAAGGTTTTCATGGTCAGGAGCTGAAACCCAGCCCACCATCAGCCATCAGCCCAGGTGTAAATGAGCACTCCTGTCCCTAGACTGAGTAACTTCCACAAGGTGTTGGACATTATCCACTACCAGATACTTGAAATGGGAATTTAATGCTTTCACTTTCCAGAAACAGGGCTAGTTTTCCCCCAGTCCTAGGCAACACTCATGAATGTGTGCTTAGCAGGATTTTAAACATTTGCCAGCTTTATAAGAATCCCTATCAAAATCAACATCATTATACATGTAGTTCTTAGCTTGATTTTTAAGCTTTTGCCAAATCCAGACTTGTGTGCTCAGTTTTTCCCAAAAGGAGTAATTTAATTTGCTTATCTCAGTGTGTGATGATTTTGGAAACTTTGTTCTTCTGACTTGATAAAAGTACTTTTACTTGAAGTAATCATTTCATCTGGCCTGAGCACCAGTGTGCCAAACACAGAGGGCTGGAAGAAATGTTTACTTTTCTTTCTTACAGGTGAACAGGAACATTTTTGCAGGGGGTTATTTATGGCACTCTCAAGTTACAAATAAAAGGATTTTTCCTTTTTTTTTAAAATTTTAGATACCTTACAATCAGACCCAGTAAAGTAAGAAAATGACTATGGTTTTTGGAAAACAGGTTTCTAACCAGTAAGCATAAACGTGATACTGATAGAATGGAAGAAAGATCTGTATTTAATCAATTTGATCAAATTTAACCTTTACAAAATTGAGCTTTGCCTGCATAAGTCATGCATACACCTGCTGTGCAAAAGGAGGAAATCTTCTGTATCTAGGAGACTACAGCCAGCTAATCAACTTTAACAGTATATTATTTTCATGTTTTAAAATTTTTTTCCTATCTAAATCCTAGGGGCTGGCTAACAAGAACATAGAGTACCTGTGGTGTCTTTTGATTTACAAGCTTCTAGGTTTGGTCCATGACTCAAATTTATCTTGTTCATAACTGCATGAGCAATGAGAAATTTGGAGTTGCTATCACAAATGTATAATAGAAGTAGCTGAAATTTTCCCTTTAATGATAACATTAAAACAAAATAAATATAAAAATGGTGACTATCAAATAAAAAAGAAATAATAGATGTGTTTCCTTTTTTGTTATAAAAGAATATTCTTCAGGTGCTAGAATTGTATTTAGGGCCAGGTTTAGGTCTCAATTTCATACTGTCTAGCACCTGACTCTACAGCAGGAGCTGCTGATGTCAGTGGCACCATCTGTAGAGCAAGAAGTTACTCAGTGTGATCAAAGATGTAGAAACAAGCTCTCCATAATTTCAAAATGTTTTCCCATCTGGAGTTGGTGTCATAAGTACTCTGGTGGAAGACTCTGGTTGTTTTTCCTACCCAAAGTGGGGAGTCTTCAAGACTCATGTGAAGCTGGACTGGGGTATCAGTTCTGCAATGGTTGTTGAAGACATGCTCAGTGCATAAAACACTGACTTTAGTCAATGGCATCATCTTATTACACCCCAAACCTATGAATTTCTAGAATAACCTAAATGAGAAACTTAAAAGTAGACAAAGACAATGTCCACGTTTTAATTCAATGCTCAACTAAATACTGTGTTCTTTATTTTCAGAATACTTTCAGTGAAAATGCATGCTGATCTTTAAAGGAAATAGAGAACATGGAAAGAGAAGATTAAATTTTCATTTGGATGGATTTTTTAAAATAAAAAATTGTCTAGACAGTTCCAAGTTACACAGGTAACTTGGCTGGTATGAATAACCATTGGTGGGGAGCCAGAGAGGCACTTCAGGAAGCCTGGATATGTTTATTTTATCCTGGGATTGCACTGAGAAGGGAGAATAACCCTTTTACTATCTGGGGCATCTAGCTGGTGAATTCCCTCCTGCTCTTTGGGCTGGCTTTGCTGGCTGTGTAGACAGATCTCTTTTTTTGTTTACTTCTCTACGAAGAGCCCCCAAGCAAGTTAATGAAAGCCATTTCATTTACTATTTCATAATTCACCTGAGTATCAGTATTTTTCATGTAATGTTTGTCCTGCACTGGCTTATTAATATATCCTGTACTGCTTTACAAAAAAAAAAAAGTGGAAACATACCTCTGTTTGACACATCTAAGTGGGTAAATGATGCATTGACTAGACAGAAATGGAATTCTGATTTATCACTTCTTTACCTAAGTTTACTCTTCAGTTCTCTGCTGCAGTCGTTGCCTCGCCCTTGCTTGGGAGATTCCAAACCCTATATTAAAAAAAAAAAAAAAAAAAAAAAAAAAAAAAGGCAAGCAAAAAAAGCAGAGCAGACCTATCATAGATGGATAGCAGAGCAGACCTATCATAGATGGATTTGTTACTCTTTTTGTAAAAGTCAGAACCCAAATATTTTGACCTGTGAACACATCATGAACTTTTTTCTCCTGTGCTTTTCATGTTACTGGGACTGGAAAGGACACATTAGACAATGGAGCTCCTCTGCTAGTCCAAAAGCACCACCAGTATCTTAGAGACAATCTATTCCTACAGGCTTTCAAATAACCTGACCTAAATACATGTTCAAACCATGAGTGCTTATTCAGAATAAAACAATGCCTCCTTGGTCCATCTCATGAGGAGTCTCAGGTTAAACCAGTTTGAGCCATTAGAAGGCCAATATTAATGCCAAATTGAATTAACGTGAGACAGTTCATTTTTCTTTTTGAGGACTTTGTCTCAAAACTCTTAAAAAGGCCTCAGAAGCTTTGGACTTCATATATATGCAAATAACAGGATTTGTGTATGGATGAGTTTGGGGGTTCTGCATGACAATTGCTTCTCCCCTTAACTTTTTCACCTTGCCTATAAAAATACTTGCAAAACAACAGGTGCTTGAGCATTTTAAGGGCCTTTTTTGTTTTGTTTTTTAAAGCATGAGAAACAAGACTCTTTGTTAGTTAGTTTGATTTTCTCACAAACAGAACCAGCCTTAAAGCCACTCTTTATCATTAATAAATCAAAGAAAGTAGGAAAACTCCTCAGGGCCAACAGCAACCTCCTGTAGCTCATTTCCCTAGCACCAATGTAGATCTATCATTAATATATTGTCTAACATTAATTGCCTCGGTAGAAGCAACAAGAGCTATGGGTGAGCAGTAGAAAAATGAGATATACTGACAGTCTGATCTAATTGCCATCAAAGCCAGGGAGTGAAGAAGCAATTCACAGACCGTGTGGAGAGGTAGGGCTGCAGTATCAGAAGGTACTGTATTTGAAGGGGGAAAGGGTTTGTCAGTGGAGTCTCACTGAAGTGAAAAGATCTATAATGCTCTGACTTTTACTCCAAATATGAACTATGGCAGAAATGATGCTTCTCCCACATTTTTCTTTTAGAGTCTTCATTTTTCTTTTGTACGGAAAGTCACAGTAAAGCAAAATTATTTCCTAATGTTTAAATTTTGTTAGTGTTCAGAGTCAGCAAGCAATGTGTGATCCCTGTGCAACAGCTGGAACACCTCTTGCTGTGCCTTCCCCAGGACTGCCAGCAAAACCTGTGTGTTGGGAAGGACAGTTTGGATTTTGCACTTTGGCCTTGTCTGTAAGTGTGCAGGATGGGGGAGCTGGGCAAAGGCACCTCTGGTCCCCTCCAGCCTCTTCCTGGAGGTTTCAGCCCAGAGCTCCTAGTGTGGTTATAGCTCTGTTCACTTTGATCTTTGTGACTTGGTGGAAATAACTCTTTATCCCATGATTCCATTCTATTTTGGTCAAAAAATTAGTATTTCAGAGTTCTCCACTGTGGTCCAATGGTTTCAGAAGTTTGACACTGCATTTTTCATCTATCTTCTAAATAGAAGTCAAAGTTTTAGTGGCCAATGGAACAGGAATTCTGGGCGTAAATCAGATCAGCTGTAGAGCTGCTATTGCCTCTATAGGCTATTGAGAAAACTGAGATGTTTTCCATTCACTGGGCTAATTAAAGCTTTTTCATTCATGCATGTAGATTTAGCATTATTGCTACCCTTGCTTGGCACTGTAGTACAGAGTGTGTTATTGCTGATCAGATGACTGGTTTACAATTCATAAAATAATTTATGAAACAGTTCAGATCTCTTGAGCCTGAAACCTGGTGTTAGAAATAACTTTAATGTAACTAGAATAGCTGGGTGCTTTTGTGGTAGAAAAACACTGAAATCCTCAGGCTTCATTATGAAATGAAATATTTTTTCTCATTCAACTGTCCCGTTAGAGTATTTTGGTGGTCTATGACTATCATGAGGAATGACAGCAATAGCATAACAAAATTCATAACACTGGTTTGAGTAAATTTTTAGGCCACATAAGATATTGCAGAAATGATAGAATGCTAAGCAGGCAAAATAAATTAGAGCATCATCTAATGGCTGACTCCATCTGATATCTGTATACATTTAAATGTCATTTTGGGTACACAGCAATTTGTGGAACAAGCAGATCAAGGCATTTGCAATAGCATTTTTTGAAAATAAAATGCACTACAAGAATTTGATAGTGTTTTACCCTGTCATTTAAAATTATGTTTTAGCAGTGTCAGTTTTCACTTCAATTTTGAATATTATTTATTAATTTAGCATCCTTATTACATACGGTGAGCCAGTTTTACTTTGAAATGAAAATGAAAAACTTCTGTTCTTAAAAGATTCTTTTTTTCTTAACATAGATTCTTTCTTGTTTTCCCAATGTCTACACTGATGTGATGAGGTAAAAAGCTCTTTTCTTTCTAAATGAATATATAATGATGCTAGTACTAAAACAGTTAACAGGATAGCTGATATTTACAAAAATCTTCAAATGTAATGACTTCAAGTTCTTTGTTGAATATTCATTAAATATCCTTTTCTCATAGGGCTTATAAATCCTCTGAAATGCAATACATACACACTGTAAAATTTGACAGAAAATACTCGTATTTCTAAGATAAAGGGTTTTTTCTACTTTAAGCACTCTCTCAAATCATATATAATCAGGAACATTGGCAACACTGCTGCTCAGAGAAGGACAGAGTGAACATCAAGAAATCCAAATGAATTCAATCCCATTAAATGTAATGGTGTGGTAAATCTCACTATACCATCTGCTGTAGAAGGCTGAGACACTATTGGAATTCCACATCTTATTTACATAGCAGATAAGAATGTGTTGGGAGATTTATATGGTGAATGAATACCCAGAGACAAAACTAAGTTTCTAGTCTGTTCACATCTGGGGAACATCTACATCTGTAGAGCATTATACAAAAACTACTGTAAGTTAGCCTTTCTCTGAAAGGCCCTGCCACTTCATTCCAACATTACCCATTAAAAAAGAAACAATCCAGCACAAAGTAGTGAGAAAGTTCCAGCAAACACTGGTGGGAGCTGAGCTACTCCATCACAAGGAAACATAACCTCGCTTAATTTAGTACATATTTCCCAAAGAATTAGCATTGAACATCAGAACAAATAGGTTGTATCATATTTAAAACATCTGTGCTGTGAGTTCAGAAATGAACCTGTGGCAAAACATTAAGGAAAATATGCCACAGATTTATTTTTTTCCCTCTCTTAAGCACTCAGGTTGACACTCTGCATTTTAACGTTTCAAAGCTTTCATTTACTTAATACTGAAACAGAGCTGAGCTGCAGCCCAGTTTTAAACCAGATGATATCACAGATGTAACTTGCACAATATATGAACTACAGAGGAACAAAACACTGCACAGTAGCCTCCACCTGACATGCTCCTCTTTATCATTATATTTAATAAATCTTGAGCTTGCTTGGGAATGGCATGTCCTTTGTGCACATTGATTGTAAAACCCATCACTTGTCAATTCAGCTGAACATTAAAGTTCTAATACATCAAAAGTGCATAGGGGAGCTGACCTGGGCTAAGAAAGCATTTTATGCAGGAATATTAATAGAGTTCTTCTGCAGCTGCCTCATGTACTTCAGATTGGAAACCTCTGAACCAAAGCCAATTGACAGTAACATATTTGGAAAGGAAGATGCTTTTAAATTACCTCCTTTCCATTTAATCAGACAAGCAACCTCTGAATCCCAAGCCGTGGGTGAATGTTTAAGAGAACATTCTTTATATAGTTAGCTGAACCATGCCCAAGAGCACCCACTGACAGCTTTCCTATTACCAGAAGGACAATGAATCATGTGAACTTTGCTGACACACATGCTATAATAATTGTTACATTTTCTTTTAGAATATATCCTTGGGCTCACTTTTGGCTTCACCTTAAAGGTGACAGCTTGTAAGCTACATAACCTAGCCTGCCACTAAATCATCAATAACAGTTCATAAAATATCCTGTGATAATTTAGCAGTGCATTGGTTCTGATCCTAATGGAATCAGACATCAGTAGTTATGCCATTTCCTCCTTGGATTCTGGATACTTCTATTGAACATTTGTTAAAACAGTTGTTCATCTACAGTGTACATATTCCTGCCAAGCTTCATGGAAATATTTCTATCCATTATTTTTTAACGTCAGCTCTCAGTACAAGTTTGTCTTTTCTGTTTGGAACTCACTTTGCTGCTACACAGACATCTTTGTTGCATAAAGCAGACATAGTTATAAACATTAAAACAGACACATTTGTATTCCCTTTAGGATAATGGCAAGATTTTCCCAACAGCTTTCCAAGTAGAAACACACAAACAAGAACAACTTCTGTATTTTTCTATGTCATAGTCCTGTTAGTTTTTTTGTTTCCAAAAGCATATCTTAGGCAATCCACATTCGTATCTACTTAATTTTTCTCCACTGAATGTTCTCAAAGGGATTTCTGAGCAGTATTAGCATATTTTGGGTGCTAAGACAGTACTAATATTATGATTTTTATGTTTTTGATATATGCACTGTCACAGTGCTACTAAAAAAAAAATCTTATTGAAGCAATAAGTTTATTACTGTTTCCTTGATCATAGTAAACATTTGCCAGTAGAACCAGTGACAACAATGTTAGCAGAGAAGAGGTAAAGAGGACAAGATCCTAGTGTGAAGTAACATAAGCAAAAAGCAGAAGAAAAAAAGGCAATAGGAAAGGTTAGGAAAAAAAGAGGTCACAGTAAGTCTTGCAGTTATCATGAGGCCTCTTTACTCATGCCTTTACACAGTTATTTATATATGTATTTATTCATACATGTGATATAGTAAGTTATCCCCAGGACAAAGTTGAGGAGATGTGAAATTAGATCTGAAACAGATTGTTATGAAAGAAAGGAAAACTGAAAGCAAGATGCAGGAGAAATGACAGAGTGTGAGGAGGAGAAAGTGGAAGATCAGAGGGTTGAAGATAATCAACCTAGTGACAAGGCACAGAGGCATCAGGTGTTTGCTGTTGCTGAGACAACTTGGTCAAAATACTGACATTTTCACAAAAAGTGGTCAGAAAACCTAGATATACAAATGTATTTATGTTTTACCAACAGATTTTTGGCTTTGTCTATTTTCAGAAGCCTAGAAAAAATTAAAAAGTCTTGTGATAGGACTGTGTGTAATGTAGTGAACTATAGGTCAAACCTAGTGTGAATCAGAATCCATTATGAGTTCAAGTTGAATTCATTCCTGCAGGTTATTTCTCATTTTTATACTACTATTATCCTTCTCTACATGCAAAATTGTAGTTTTTGAATTAGGTTAGTGAGAGTGTGGCCTGTTTTTTGTGCTTAACCCCACCTATCCAGAGTCATGGAAATGATACAGAAAATGCAATTTTCTGTCTTTGTGGTTGCAAAAATAGATCATTGTATGGTCCTGATCCTTCAGAGTTACCCTTTCAGAATGAGGGGAGGTTGGTGGTGCAGGTGGCCACAGGCTGCTGCTGCTGAAGCACAGCCCCAGGACCAGGAGCACTTGTAACTCCACTCACACCGTATGTGGGGTGGCTACTTTTTGAAGAGAAAAACAGCATCACAGATTTTGTTAGGCAGACAATACTCTGAAGTGTTCTGCAGCTGTTCCAGTTGCTAAATGTGGCTGAAGATTCCTGTCAGTCAAGACACTGATGGTGGAGCAGCCAATAACCCTATTCTGCTCTGGAATATTTTCAGATAGAAACCTACCTAATTTTTTTTTTTTTTAAATAGGAAACATAAATTCTTCACAACCAATGCTGAGTGTAATCTTGCTTCCGAAGACAACCAAAAATGGTTTCTTCTGCAGACCAGAAGGCTGTTCTTGTCCTCTTTACAGTCTCTCCATCCTGAGGACAGTGATGTCAGCTCAGAAATGCCGCTGCTCAGTAATAAAAATGTGTTTCAAGACTCGCAATTTTTCTTTAGTTATTATTCCACAGATTTCCAAATGTTTTGTATGCCTATGAAAAATGCAATGCTCTATTCTATCTAGCCAAGAAGCACAAAACCTCCATTTTATTGATTGAGGGATGTCAGCAGTAAGCATATTAATACTTACTCACTGCATTTTTCCTATGGCGTTCTGACATTAACTATGATGGAAAAAATCTTAGGGTATTCCTAGTGAAATAGCACAAAATAAATCGAATTCCTAATGGAAGATAAGATCTCATCAGAGCTCTTTTTTTATCCTGAGATTTTACCCATGCAGGATGGAGCCCATTAAGCAGAAGAAGTGAAACAATATTGCAGAACAGTGCATGTTTACTCATTAATGAGAAGTTCTCATATAAAACTGGACATTTCTTGCAGGGTGGAATCTTTTCATTCCTGGTTTTGGGAGGGAGGAAGACAGCAGAGGAGGGGGAGGAATCCTTTAATTGTTGGTGCAGGTTTTAAACTGACAAGCCTCAAAGGCAGAATACTGACTCTTTGATCTTAAAAGGGTTGTTAAAGGATGGTCTCACTTGTGTTTATTCAAATGTTTGCAGGTAAATGCTGATAATCTAAACTGAGTCAAAGCTGCAGAATTTAGCATAAGTGATTTGCATATCAAGAGCCTCAAAATAAATACCAATTCAGAGATCTTAAATGTTGTCAGAAACTAATCATGACTTGAAATTAACTTGGGGCTTGTCTATGTATGAAAGTGTGTGCTCAGGAAACTAAAACATCCATTGGCAACCAGATGTGCTTAATCCCCCCTAAGAGGGCTGTGTGGTGGCTGCAGGTATCTGCAGTCACACACCTGGTGGTTTGGGGCACACCCAGCCAGAGGGCAACCTGGCAGGGCAAAGAGCTGAGCTGTTTGTCCTCCCCACCAGGTTGTCTCCCAAGGATCTCTCCACTGGAGACATCCTTGGGAGACAACCTGTGGCTGATTCTAGCTAACAGCTGGGAGAAATTCTTCTAGTGAGTGCTCTTGTAGACAATTTGCATTTTGCTGTTTCTGGGCAGAGTCGTTGATTCTTGAGCTACTGGATTCTTGACAAGTTTTTTTACTATTTGTAATTAGTTGTATCAAGTAAAAGTATCATAGTTTCTAAATTACTTGATTGTCTTCAAAATCTATTTTTAGCACCTGGTTCCTGCTACTTGTTTCACAGCTGATGACATCTTGGCATAATTTTGTGCCTGTTTCTTGACTGAAGGAATGTACATCCTGCAGGAGCACAGAGCAACCTGTTTGGAAGTACAGATCCTTCATACTTCCTTTCTGAGAGTCAACAAAAATTGTCTGTGTTTTGGAAGTCTTCTGCATGCACAGATGCTGCAACTGATAAAATGAGATACTAATAATTCGCATTCATCAAGTCACATCAGCTGTAACCCCAAATTAATAGTATAAGATTAAGGTTTCAGCCTCTTGATTCCCTCGGGGGAATGTTTAGGGCATGCACAAGTATAAAAGAGACTAGGAAATTATTAAAGTATTTCAATTTGTGAGAAAATTTGCAAACTGCTTTAGTCTGACCGATACCTTGTTATGTGGGAAGAGCAGCTGATTGCAGTGTCACAGGGTTGGGCCAGCATTTCAGTCCTTACACAGACAACAGAGAACTGTAAGACTAACACCAGTTCTGGGCAATAGAATTGTATAATTGACAGACTCCTACAAAAGGAAAAATTAGGAGCAAGAAATGGACTTTTCCAGCTGGTCATTGATTACTCAATTCCCTCTTCAGATGCTTGTCACCAACAAGACCTTTCTATTTTGACGTGCCTGAAGTCTGAGCTGCTGACGTTACGGGTTACTCTTCAGGGAATAAAAGTCGTATGTTACCAATCAATATAGAAACTTAGTAAATCATAAAGTGTAAGTTTCAGTTCTCTAGAACTGGATCTCCATGAAAAGTAAGTGTCTAATAGATCCAGCTATGTGTCTTGGGCTAAGATTTTCATAGGAAAATAGGATTTACATAGTAAATTTATTACCTTTTTAAAGTATTAAGAAGCATAACTGAAGTCCTTTCTTTAGATCTAATGTCCTTAGTTGAAGTTTGCTGTTAGTACTGTTATGTTAGGCCTTAATTTAATCTGAAATTATTTAGAATAAGAGGGATTTTGAGTAACAAATTGACTGTTTCTATGGTAGGAAAGCAATTTTTGAGAATTTGTGAATATTCTGATTATTTTCAGCCTTTCTCTGGAAGGGAGGTCTGCCAGGACCAGGGAGAAGCTGGCGTGCTAACAGAAGCACTCAGCACCTACCTAACGCCAGCCCTGCCCTCTGATGATGGCGCTAAATTCTGCCATTCAGAAAATTTTCTGCTGGTGTTGCCATAGTTCCCTGAGCTCAGCACCTGCAATCCAGCTGCCTCCCACTGAGATGACTCATTGACATTTCAACACTCTGCTTCGTCCACCTTATTGACTCTACAACTTCCTGCCTTTCTGCTTTATTCTCTGCCCACTTTCCCCAGTCCCATTCTACCCACCCTTTATTAGTCAGATGTCCACACTTCATCTGACTCTGAAACTTTCATTTGCTTTATAGGATGTCTTCATATTGCGTTTTTACTGCTATTCCAACACCTTTTTTCTTCCCCACAACTCCTGTCCACAGAACACATGCATATCTGGACATTACCCCAAGTTCTTATACTTGTAAAGCAGAATAATTAATCAACAAGCTGCCACACCTGGTCATTAACAAGTGTGTTAATGCCACTTTATGCATGTTGTTGTTTGATCATGGGTCTAATCTTAGTATTTCTTGAACTACTTTAGCCTTTATTTTTAATAAAGATTCTGATATTTTTGAAATTGAAGTATATATCGAATAGTTTTTCACCAAAAAGTGAGTACCATCCTCAAGCTCAGCACATTTATGTGCAGTTGCTCACTGTGTACAAAAAATGACTTAGAAGTTGTTTTTTCTTAATTTGTGTTAATTTTTTTTTTAATACACTTGTGCATACCTGGTGATCCCATTTTTGTTTAAAGTTTATAAAACAACAAATTGAGTAATCTCCTATTTCTAAATCTAAACCACGCTTTCAAATATTAGGGTAAAGCTTTCTGGAATGTTCACACTAATTCCACAGGCTTTTTTACATCATAGCAAGTTAGGAGCTCAAAAGAAAAGAAGAATTATTTTGGTGTATGACTGAAGGAAGGTCATATTGTGGTAGCAGTGTCTGTGTGGCAGTAGAAAGGCTTTTAGATATTTCATGGCCTTCATTTGTATCCCCAAGAGTGGTTATAGTGCAGTTATTTGTTTCATTTCTTCCTAATATGGAATTGTAGGCTTAATACATGACTCCAGAAGAACATGATCTTTTGATAGATTTATTTTACGTATCACAGCACTGTAAATTTTATTTCAGCTTCAGTCTGATCCTATGTTGCACCAAATCCCATTGGGAGATGCTGAAAATCTCAAATTCTGATACATTAAGAATTCTGAACACCTCAAGAAATTCTGCTTATGAGTCTTAATGACACTTCTTGGGCTAAATACAAATGTGAGAAGAATATGAACAGCCAGTTGCTGGCTTTTCAGGCCCAGTAAACACAAGTGAAGTTATAATGCCAGGCCCTCAGAAAATTTAGTCCCAAGCACTAAGTCTCAGGAGATTTCAACAACAAAATCTTACACTTTTGATCCTACCAGTATATGATTTTCTTAAGTACATGAGTAATTCAGCTGGCTTTGAGCTGGTACTGCTCAAACCCCCAAAGCTGATAGTATAGTTGTAGGATCATGGCCTTAACATGGGGGAGAAATATTGCTGTGGGGGATTCCTCCTTTCGGTTCAGGAGCATTGGAATTACAAATCCTTGAGAGTGCAACTAAGACTGTACCATCAGGTTTATGGTATTGCTTCACTTCACAGTCACTGTCATAAACCTCATATTAACATGGTTCCATTGAGTTTATTTTACACACTTTCCTAAGAATGAGTTTGTGATAAGCTAATTTCTCTCTTTCTTTTTCTGTAAAAATTTCTGTTTAACGATTTCCAAATTTTAATGCCTAATATGAACTTTGAAAAGCTATAAGGTTTTAACAGACTCTAAATATAAAGTGAGTGAATAAATTGCTAGGGAGTCTGTGGTTTGATCCCAGGAAATGCTGATTAATAGCTTTTAGCTTTTTCTAGACCACCCTGACTACATTGTGAAAAACAGTTGTCTTATTTTATTGCTATTTAGAATGTAATCTGAGCTACTAAATTTATAACTTTTTTTTAAAAAAACATTAAATGAAGACACAAGAATTCGTATTTTTTCATGTGATACCATATGCTGAACACATTTCTTGCTCTATTTAGTTCAGTCCTTTTAAAATATAATTCTCTATATTTGCTAAACACAGATTATCTATATTTGGTATGAAAGGGGTCCAGTCAAAAAACTAGTGTAATTACTGAGATAGTAATTGTATTCATAATATTCACTGAAAAGGACTTGCACATTTAAAAGTGAAACTAATTTACACGAGGAGCTTCCCAAAATAGGAAGTGGAAAATGAACGTTGCACTATAATTTGTTTGATAATTTTTTTTCTCGTTGCTAAATGTGCAATTTATATAAACAGTATTCTAAGAACAGGGTAGTTGCACCTTATTCTTTGTTGGTTATAATATCAAATAAAAAAAGATGTACTTATTGTTGGTCTAAATATTGACATAACCAGTCAAGGATAAGGCACAGAGCTAAACCAGGTCCTTTTGTTTTAATGACTTGTGAATCTTCAGTGCTGATCACCTTGTAGAAACTTAATTGCTTCATAGACCAGATTTCCAGAAAGCTGAATGGTTGTTGATCCTGGTGTGTGTCTGAACAAAGGTGGTGAAACATGGCCTGTGGTGTGAAACTGCTGTACAAAAAGGCTCTGTGCAGAACCTGTTTTCCTTACATGTCCTGTGATCATGAGCACACGGAAAGGAAGGATTTTTTCCGTATTAAAAAGGGAGTTCTTAGTATTTGCAGTAATAATGGATGCAAAAGAAAATAATTAATCTTCTGCAATGCTACCACAGAAGGCTGATTATTTATAAAATAATTTCCATAGTGTGCGATATATAACAAATCTTGTTGAGTAAAAAGTACACTATATATATATTTATAAACCTCTGATAGATTGCTAGCAATAAACAGAATAAATTTGCATTGTCTTTTCAACATGCTCATATTTGCTTTTCTTTTCAAGAAGAAATAAATGATTTTCCACATAATAGAAAATTGAGTTTACTATTTCTAAAGTGCTCCTAACATAGAAAAAGGAAACATATTTTAATATTAGTGCTTATCACAGCATTTAAGGCAGCACCATCCCCCCTCAAGCTTTCTACTCTTAAATGAAAAAAGGAAAAATCCCATTGTTTTCCTAGGTTCACTGTGCTTCTAGTGATTGATGTAGAATTTTACTGCCATCCAATGGCAAGGACCTATTATAGCCTAAGTAAATGTCTAATGCTTTTTGATCAAATTGCAGTCCAGGGAATTTAACTTATGCTGTACACTTGGAACTTACATCAATACGTCTCTGTTCCTTACACAGTGAGAAAGAAATATGACTACAGTTTCAATTTATTCTGTGTTTCCTAATTCAATTTTACTCTGAATTGTTAATATTGTGGTACATAATTACCTAAATGAATAAATCAACCTAAGCTACTCACTAAAAAGAACATTAGCGTATAATATTAATTTTTGCCTGTACCTTGTCATGTTAGTTTAAAAGATTCCTATTGCTACAATTAAGGGCATTTTCCTAGTTCTTAAAATATCCTTTTGCAAAAATACTTCTCTCCACTTTATTTACTAGGTTTGGAGATTTCACAGTTGTTATTGTACCCTAAAGAATTGCTTTATGACCCTCAAATGTGTTATAGGAGGTTTTTTGTGCATTTTCCCCCCCTTTTAACTCACATACAGAAACCTCTAGAAGAGAAAGATAACTGCTTAAAACTATAATCTGAAATATATGGATCTTGGTTTACTTTTATCCTCTGTGCTTTCCAGATTCACCTTCAACAATTAGTCCAACACAACAGTCATTCTTTAGGCTCCTAAGAAGAAATCTAAAGTAAAACCTTTCATTTTTCCAAGTGTTTATTTTACAGAGGAAACTACATAGATACATCTAAAGGAAATAACTTCAGATCTTGGCCAGAATATAAAGCTATACCTCCATCTTTTACTACAAACTAAAACTTACAAAAATTAGTGGCTGTTAAAAGGGAAAAAAAGACCTACCAGGATGAAGGAAAATATAAGTTTAGAATAAAAGAGGAAAAAAAAAAAAAGAACAGATGGTGTTATTTCTGTTGTTTCATTTTATCTGTAAGGCTTCTCATGTACTGTCACTCTCCAAGCCAAAGGATACACTTTCAGTGACATAGAGGAGATCTAAACCATGTCCCAGTTGTATCTCCTCTCACAGAGGGAGATGTGCCACAGGTGTATTTCAATTCAAAATTTTAAGAAAAATTTTTGGCTTCTCACAAAGATGCAAACATTGGATTTCCACTTTCAGAGTCAGAACACGTAGGAGCACTTTTGAAGTGATGTTGATCTCTTGCCATTATTTCAAGTCCTTTTAACAACTCCATTGCCATAATCTTTGACTATTACCATGACTGCTTAGAAAGAATAATCTTTGATTAAATTACATCATTAACCTGCAGCACTCCAAACCATGTCAGATTACAGGAGATGGAGCAAGAAACAGAATAAAGAGCACATTCCCAAAAGGCTCTGACAAACGCCTTATGCGTCCATGCCTTAGACAAATTCTACGCTTACTAAAACAATTGCAAAATTAATAGGTATAGTAGAAAAAGACAATATGAAAATTAGGATAATAGTAAGCAAGTTGTTTGTATCAATGTATTTATTCTGTAATTAATGTCAGGACACCTGCACCTGGAAAAAGCAGCTTACTCTTCTCAGTATGGCTATAGTAGCAGTTGGTTGGAAAATGAGGGAAACACTTCTCTACACTTTTAAATTTGAAAATAAAGTTCCATGTAATGTAGATTTTAATAAAATTTATAAGTGGTAGAAAACAGGGTTAGATTGTCATGATATCGTGACATAAAAATGTGTTTTGTTCCCTCCACCCCTCTGAATTTGGATTTTCAAAGAACACCAGTCTAAGAAAGCAGCATGGCTGAGTACTTGTTTCAGGCAAGTATGGTCCTCCTTGGGAATATCCATTTATTGTTAGTTGAGTTGCTAATTATTGCTAGTTATTGTTAGTTAAGTTGCTAATTCATTCGCTAAAGTATTCCTATTGCTATAATTCTCAAAGTTTTGTGTATGTGCTTATGCAAATATATCAAGTGAGATCTGTTTTAAATTAATTTGTGCAAAAAGCTACACTTTAACTTCAATTTTAATACTTCAGGTAAATATACCTTTCATAAAGTAAATACTTTCTCTTATTCTTCAAAAGTCACTTAATCTGTGTCTATAAATGGGTAGGAGGAAAAATTTAATTTCAAACAATTCTTCTTTCATGTTTTGAATAATAGGTTGTTTGGGGTTTTTTGTCTTCCCTATGCTTTGAAGGAAAGGTCTGTGTGACAGCTAACAAAGCTGCATTGGCTTTGTAGCCCTCATTTTATGAGACATGAGATAAGCTTCTCTCTGCATGGGTCTCCACGAGTTCAGCTGGCCACAGCACATGGGCAGGCCTCAGGAAATGGAGCCTTCCCCCCACTTCTGCCACAGATGTGTGCAGGGGGAGATTTCTGCTGGGGAGGGGCCCTGCAGGTCACAGGCACAGCACAAAAAGGGAATGTGGGAGCTGGGTGATGTGTCCTTGAGTGAATTTGAGGCAATACCATCATTCCAGTCCTCCTGCCAATGCAAGCAGAGCTGGTTAAGTGGAGACCACGGAGAATGCAGCATGTAGCATTTGTTAACAGGGTAGAGTTGCCTCTATTCAGCCATTTCCCCCACTGCAGGAAATATCATCAGTCTATCCATCCATGATTTCCTGTAGCCAAGAAGGGTGGAGGGCCTGTGCAGTGACAAGAGGAGGCCCTGCCTCCAGCAAGAGGGAGCACCCAGCCACCAACCTTACCCTGGGAGAACTTTCTGCTCATCACCTCCTTCCTTTCACTTTCTCCATGTTAATGCATATTCAAACAATTCATCAAAATAACCAGAAGGTAAACAGCCATTGAATCACCAGCCCTCAGTCCTGAATAAGCTGCTCACAGTCAATTGCCTTTTTCCTAGTTTAATTTTCTTTGTGCGTTTTATAGTGCACTGTGTGCTCAGTGACAATCACTTCTGCAAAGCTGCATTTCATTTCCTCTGACCACTAAAACTGTGATCTGCTTTACTTGCCTGAAACAAGTATCATGCACAGATTTTAATTATTTAGTCATGATTTAGCACACATGATATATGGGCATCATTATCAATGGCTGCAATATCTCTTCTTTTGGCTATTTAACGTGGGGAAGATGCTCTTTGTTATTAACATCTGTTCATCAGGGACACAGACCTTCGCAGCATTACTAGCACCTTCTGTTTTTGTCAGGAGAAAGGAAAGTGATCAAGAGCCTCATCAGAGCCTAATTTGGCACTGATGTGTTTTCCTTTCTCTTAACGTAGCCTAGATCTAAATTGTTCCTTAAAATTACCGTAGCTGTTAAAATACTGCTCAATAACTAGATCTGACTAGGGGTAGGCTAAGATGGTACAGATACTAGTGTATCATTATTTAAATGTTATGGTTGTGGGGGGGGCTACAAGATGAAAAATAAGTTAATAAAAGATGTGGTGGAATTAGAAAATAAGATTAGTGAAGTGCTTTAGCCATGAAACCATCTTCTAGCTATGAAAAAATGGCTAATCTTGTTTTTCCCCCACTAAACTCATTCCAGTTTTTCTGCAGCCCAGTGAAGGCCTCACAGCAGAAATTTAATTTACCTTGTTGTTGTAGCAGTCACTTTATTAAGTTTTTAAGGATGGATCTGGGGTTCCCAGTAAAACCAGGCTCAGGTCCTTGGCTGCTGCTCTCCAGGGCTGTTCCAGCAGCCCTTTGCAGAAGGGTTTCCCTGCTCAGCTGCTCCCCAGGTGGGTCGAACCCAAAGGGATGGGTGTACTCTGAGGACAAACTGAACTTGAACTTTTTCTGCACATCCTTCTTAAGGCAAAGGTGAACAAAAAACCGGATTTCTACAAAAGCGTTTGATTCTGTGAGCTCTGCCAATACTAAGGGAATATAACAATGTTTGTGCTCCAGAGCAGGATCTTATTTCTTTCTAAAAGAAAGCATCACAATCTGATCATGTAGATAAAAGAGGAAACTTCTCATGAATATACTCTACGTGATTAAAACTCCAGCTCCCTATGGTTTAGACCTGGAAGACATTTTAATTATCTAACATCTTGCTATTTCTGGAATTTTGACTGCAAATGTGTCTGACATAGTGTTTCATGGAATATCCTTTCCTCATATAACACTTTTTTTATACTCCAGATGTACAGTAAACAACAAAAGCCTGTTTTATCTCTTATCCTTCATTAGATGAAAGTGAAAGACAACTAAAAGAAAAAAACCTCTTAAAGAATATATTTTAATCATAGATGTCCTGCTTATAATCTAAAATCCTATAACAACCTTCAGTATGCTTTATCAAGTAGACCCAAACTACACAGAACTGAGAAATTCAAATATTAACAAACTACTAAAAAAATAAATAAAAATAGGCAAAGAAAAGCCTTACATTGTTCTCATTTTCCAGGCAAACAATATTCAGATTTTTTCAGATAATTACTATTTTTTAATCAATTTTAATAAATATCAGTACCATCCTGTCACAAATTAGTAGCACAGAGATTAAAAAACCTGTCATGATAACCATAAGCATGTTTTGGTTCTGAATACTTAAGTAAGAGCAACTTAATCACCAGGGTTGTTTTCCAAATGTAATCCAGCCTATCGGATAAAACTGCTGCTAATAGTTTGCAAATGAGAACATAAATGCAGCATATGAAAGGTAGATATCAAGCTGGGTATCAATTGGAATGTCTTTAAAGTTTATATTATATTGACCACATAAATGGTGTTTTGAAATCAGGGAGTTACTATATACTGCATGAGAAATGTGAAGGAACTCAGACAGACTCAGCCTGTGCCAAGGGTTTGAGTGGCTTCTAAAATTACCTTATCACTTCTTATACTTCAGCATTGGACTAATGTTTTAATATAGCTAAAATATTATCAAACATTTTCTCAGGGACTAATCTATTTCCTAGATAGCTGGTGATGAGTTGACAAGTTTAACAATATGAAGCAAATGACCTCTATCAGGCCAGGTTTTGACCCACAGAAAATGCCTGTGCTGTGGCAGAGAGTGCAGTGACAGTCTGAGCAAGCTGCTGAGATGGGAGCTGGAGTTTTGACTGCAAACGTGTCTGACACAGTGTTTCGTGTGCACTGTGAGCAGGGCTCCCCTTTGCTGCCCAGGCAGGATTTGCTGCTGCTCTGGGCAGGCCTGGCAGGGTGCTCTCATGCTGGCACCTGGTCAGGACACCATGGCAGCTGGCACCCAGAGCTGTGCCAGCACGGGCTGTGTGTGCCCTGGGACTCCTCATTGCTGCCATGGCCATTTTCTCCACTCACAGCAGTCATTAATTCAGGATTTGTAAAAAACTTAGTGAAAGAAGTCTCTAAACTAGGGGGTGGGGGATGGGGGGGGGGGGGGGGGA
>VZUI01037069.1:0-22103 GCA_013401135.1 Cettia cetti | reverse complement strand
CCAGGGGGACATGCTGGGACAGCCCAGGGGGACATGCTGGGACAGCCCAGGGGGACATGCTGGGACAGCCCAGGGGGACATGCTGGGACAGCCCAGGGGGACATGCTGGGACAGCCCAGGGGGACATGCTGGGACAGCCCAGGGGGACATGCTGGGACAGCCCAGGGGGACATGCTGGGACAGCCCAGGGGGACATGCTGGGACAGCCCAGGGGGGACATGCTGGGGCGCTGTCACCTGCCCTCCTGGCCCCTGAACAGTGACACCATTTCAGGGTCTGAGTCCAGTTAAATTTGACCAAAATCTGCTGCCTTTGACTCACAGAAACCAGCAATGTAACAGCAAAAAGATTTAACAGAGAGAAGTAAATCTCCTTTCCAACCACCAGCCCCACTGCCACTGGTATTTAAATGGAAACCCTGGACCCAGCCCTCCCTGTGGAATCCACACTATTCCCACTGGCACAAAGCTCTGTTGTTTTTTTCCCAGCAAACAATGTAAAACTTCACTTTGTAATTTATTTGGGCACCACTATTGCTCTGATTTCCTAAAATGAATAGGAACCCAAAAAAAAAAAAAAGTCTTTTCATGGACATTCTTTCAGCAGGAGGCTTAGTGATGCTCTGAAATTAAAAAAAAAAAAAGCCTACAAATTTAGGGCAGGACAAAAGGTTTAAATGGACTGGGGGGAAAAAAGGTGGTTTAGTATTGGGAGAGATTTCATATGCAGCTAAATAAATAGATAAATAAATAGATAAATAAATATCACTATCACTATAAATATAAAACATACAAATTATATAAATATATAAATATATGAAATATAAATATATAAATATATAAGTATATAAGTATATCAATATATCGATATATCAATATATCAATATATCAATATAAAGTACTTATTAACTATAACTATCACTAAAAATATAAAAATATGCATATAAAATATATACATATAAAATATATAAATATATATTTATATAAATATATTAAAACATATTTTTGTAAATATATATTTATATAAATATATAAATATATAAGTGTATTCCTTATACATATAAGAAATCATTATATATATATGGGGGGGCGGTATATAACAAATGTATATATAAATACAAGAATTTTTTAGCTGAATTTTGCCCTGAGCAGGACGAGAGGGGTGAGGCTGTGTCCTTTCCCCCAGGCAGGATTTTCCCCTGGAGCTGCTGCGGCCCCATCCCTCCCTCCCTCCTCCCTCTCTCCCTCCCTCCTCCCTCCCTCCTCCCTCCCTGCGGTGATCGCGGTGCCCGGGGTGGGGAAGCTGCCCCAGGGCAGCACATAAACCTCCCACCAGCACCCGAGAGGAAACTGCTTGGCCACAAGTCATAAAGCAAACAAATAATAAAAAAATTATGAATCAAAATTCGGGTTTTGCAAGATTAGTAGGACGCGGAGCTAATTAAAAGTGCCTGAGTGTGTCTGACGGGCACAGGCAGAAAAAGGCTGATTTAATTAATAGAAAAATGAAAAGGAAACCCCAGGACTAGGGGAAAAATTAAGGCTTTCAGTGATAATCAAATAAAACCAAGTGTGCAAATATTAAATCTGAAGAGAAATAACAAACTCATCAGCATTAATGAGTAAAGCCAGTAAACAGCAGATTTGGGTCAAGAAAAACAGGAATATCACTTCAAATGCTGTCCTGAGTGACAGGCCATCTATAATATCCTGTGGCTTTAAATCTCACTTGGTTACATCCCAGAAATTAAAATAAAAGCTTTATTTTAAAAGCAGATAAAGTAATTATGGCAATTAAAAGGCACCAGCAGCAGCCCAGGAGTGAGGTAGGTACAGAGTTCGTAACACAACCAAGCTCAACAACACTGGGGGGATTAAATTAAATATCTACTTTGATTTGCCACAACCTCTACTTCTAGTCTCCATTTATTACTTGCCTCCTTTGTTTATTTGTTTGTTTCCCTGCAGAAATACCTTTGTACATCCCAGAATTTATTTATATTTTCTTTATATTCCCATTTTTTCTTTTCCAATCAATCTGATCCCAGTCAGAACCTCTCAAGAGCACTGATGTGATGCTCCTGCCCTTTCCAAGCTGCAGGAGCTGTGTCCTCTGGCAGAGAGGTTCAATTTCAGTGGAGTCACTGACAACAGCAGCACAACAGCAGCACAACAACAGCACAAAGCCCTCCTGGGATGCTCTCCCTCCTCTCCCATTTCCCAGCCCGTGGGAGCTGCCCTTGTGTGACTCTGAGTGCCCAGAGCCTGCTCAACCAGGGAGAGGCCTGGGGAAAGGCTGCAGTGGTTTCTGCCAGCTGCCATCCTGTGGATACTGCAAAGCCCATTCCTCACCCCTCAGGAGAAGGAGCCTGGGCTCCTCAGCTGCCAGCACGGCTGGAGCCACCACTCGTGGTCAGTCCTACAGCCCCAGGGCCCCAAAGGGCTCCCCACATCCTCCCTGCAGCCCTAAAGGGCCCCAAAGGGCTCCCCACGTCCTCCCTGCAGCCCAAAAGGGCTCCCCATGTCCTTCCTACAGCCCCACTGCAGCTCTGAGCCATCCCCCAAGGCCCTTCAGCAGCCTCACACCCTCCTGAGCACCCCTCAGCTGCCAGGGCCAGGAGCTGACCCAAGCTCCATCAGGATGATCTCATGGGCACCTTCCACCCCACTGTTTATGTACTTTAAACCTCTGGAGAAAATGGAATTCCATTCCTGAGGATTTTCCACCGTGCAGACACACACTTGCTATTTTCCCATATTGCCCTGAATCAGCTTTCCAGGGAAATACAGGGGTTATGTTCCCCTTGCCAGCAGAGAGGGGATTTTTGTGCCTCCTCTGCAGCTGAGATTAGCACAAAGAACCTGCAGTGATGGAGCCATTCCTGTTTTTCACCTGGAGAGCACTGCTGGGCCTTTCCCAGGCAGCACACCCTGGCAATGGTAAGGATGTGCCACCCTTGCTGGCACTTACAAGATGATTTTCACCTCTGCAAATGCCCTGTTACTGCCATGGCATCAGAGAGCAAAGCACCACCCTGCCATCATCGTGCTCATAATCACTCACCAGCCCCATGTAAATCAAAGCCTCTATCACATTGATTATCTCTGCTTGTAATGCTTTGAAAATACATAAATTCAGATTTCACTCTAAGCATAGGTGACTTACAATGCTTTCTTTGGGATCAGATAGACCTCACTGTAGCTAAACATTACAGTGGCTGCTGATTTCTTAATCCATTTTCAACATGAGCGTTGCTCAGTTGTTAAGCCTGGTGTGAAAGAAGCCTTTCATGGATGAAAAATCCCCCCGGAGCAAAATATACAGCCCACGTTTTCAGGCTGTGCTGTGTGAGCTGGGCACAGGCTTACCTGCCACAAAACCTGCTCAGCCACAGGGGTTTGGGGCAGATTACAGAGCTCTGAATATGTTCTGATATAAAACCTGCTCAGTTTTACGTGTCTGCATTGACAAATGCCTCCCATGCCTCTGACTGTAACTAATAATTTACCACAACAGATAACAGCCAGGGCAAGCAGCAGGAGTGAGGTTTGTGAGGCTGGAGAGGAAGGGCTGGGTGTCAGAGAGTGAGGCTTTCCCACGTCCCCAGACACTAAATAATCTCCTGTCTAATTCTGTGGATTGCAGCAAAGGCTTCAACTCCACAGTTTATTAATTAAGATGCTTATCTTGCTTATTTCAAGCCTCAAATGTGCCTCCAATTCTTACAATCTCCATGGTGCTGCTCATCCCTGATATTAAGCAGCTATCAGAGTGCACAGCCAGGGCATGGAGGGATAAATGGATTCATTTGTTGATGGAATAATGTGAAATTTCTGCTGCCTGTCGTTCAGGTGAGATCTGGGAGCTGGCCCAGAGGAGCTGCACCCCTGCAGGGATGGGGACCCTGCAGTGGCCCAGGGTGCCAGGGAGGGTGACCCAGCACAGCTGTGGCTGGGCAGCTGCCCACACACCCAAAAATGCCCCAGCCAAGGCTGCAGAAATCCTCACTCCACGTGGTTTTGAGGTTTGGAGGAAATCAAAGACAAAAGGAAACGCAGGCAGGCTCTGCTGGCGCACGGGAAGGCAAACAAACCCTGTGGCTTTTCTGACTTGTTTTTCTTAGGGAGCTTTAAGAAAGTGTTTGCAGTCACTGGGAACAAATTCCTAGAAATGAGAAGCTGTTATTATTCCCAACGTAATGCCTTCGTGGGACAGGCCCTGCAGAGCACATCCCTTCTCAGCCTGAGCTGATGGGAGCCTTCCCCTCTCCTGGAGCAGAGTTCAGCTCTCCTCCATGTGCACCACAAAAAGTGGAGCTCCACACCTCTAAAGCAGATGATTCATTTAGAAGCCTAACGAGGAGCTGGCTGAGGACGGGTCCAATCCCATTTAGCCAGGCAGGTTGGCAGTGCCTGAGCTGAGCAGCAAACCAGGCACTTTAAAATGGATTATTTCAGGCATTTTCCCATTAATGTGAGGGGGAAGGTGCTGGGCTGTGGTACCTGGCCCGAGGGCACCGAGCAGGGCTCATCTGGAGCCACAGCATGGTGGGTATCACCCCAAAACCCAAACCAGACTCCCCACTGTCTCACTGGGGAAACTGTGGGAAGACAAGCAGGCTGTTCACTGGAAAGGAGGAGGGGGTTAAAATCTTCCCCGTTAAAATGCAGCGCTAAAATCTCAGTTAAAAAATGACAAAGTCAGGAAAAGCAAACGTTTAAAGTTGCAAAACCAACACGGCACATCCTGTTTGTTTTACAGCCACATCGCACATCCTGCATGTTTTGTGGTTTACATTTTACAGCATAAACAGTCGTATATTAAGCTGCAGAGTTAACCAAGAGAAAAACAGGGAGTGAAAGCACGCCACGTGCAGAGGCAGCGGGGCGGGATGGCTGTGGGACGGTGGCAGGGCTGGCTCTGTGTCACTTTTACCCAGCCAGCCCTGACTCGGTCGTTTCGTTTCGTTTCGTTTCGTTTCGTTTCCGTGGTGCTTCCCCCCTTCAGGGGGAGCAGAGATGGGCTGTGATTAATAACAGCAGCATTAAAGGGTGCCGGGGAGCCTTTGAAGCTCACACATGTCTCAGTGGGGTCAGTAGGGTGGGGAGGGGGTCAGGGCCCGGCGAGGGGCTGGGTTATCACCGAGTCCCTGCCAGGGAACGGCTTTTGGAGGCTCAAAATCCGCCAAAAAATTACAAACACTGGCAAAAATTCTGGAATTTTAGCAGTGTTTTAAGCTGGGGGGGTCCTTCTGCCTCTGGAGTCAACCCCCTAAAGCTCCAGCTGATTTAGCTGTGCCAGAATTGCACTTTCTGGACAGCTTGGGGAGGCACCGGGACACTGACTCCAAGTGAAATCTGCTCTTTAGAGGCTCGATGCACAATCCTTTTAAACAAGACAGATACACCCTTCCCACTCTGCTCCCTTCTCACAGCCTTCCTTGCCCTCCAAACTGCTGCTGCTTAAAACACCATCAGGTTAAAAGCCACATTTGATGACACAAATTAGATTCTCTTACCTGTGGTACAGGGAGGAGCCGATGGCACTAAACCTAGAATGATTTTAAACCCTCTCTTCCCTTCCTTTCACCAAGGATGGTTTATTTTTATGTGACTTCCAGCTCAAACTGTGCAAACCAGACAGGTCTGTGTTTTTCTGTGCAGTATCTGAGCACTCACTCTCCTGGCAGGCTGCAAGGGCCCTTGCTCTGAGTTATTAAATGCACTGGGGCAGATAACTGTGTGCTCCCCACCTCTGCATTCCCAATGCACATGAATCAAGATTTTCCAAATAAAATACTTCATCTTTTTTAGGGCTGCCAAAGCCAGCTTGGAAAAATCAGGAGTTTATGCAACCTGCTTCTGTGAGCTGCATGCACCACGTGCTGGGCTGAAAATCCCACAGCACTGCCTGGAAAGTTCCTGGGCACAAAAGAGAAACTCAGGACAGCACTGAGCCAGTCATGGCTGCGTTTCCAAGAGCAGGGGAAGCACACGGAACCCCTCCTTTTGCATTAAACACCCCCCAGCACCAAATAATGTCATTCCTTATTATTAAATGAACTATTTATTGACTGTGACATCCCACCCAGCATCCCAGACACAAACCCAGCGTTAAGAGCCCACCCAAAGCCCTTGCAGAAAGTCTCTCTTACGTGTCCAAAGGGGTCCAGGTGGTTGTTGGTGAGTTTGAGCTTCTGGAAGGACACCAGCTGCCTCATCCAGTGCGCCCCCGTGGCCGGGGAGTCGGGGTGCACGTAGAGCCTGCCCGGCATGGCCGGCTCGGCCTTCCCGGCCACCATCCTGCAACAGAGGGCACAGATGGCATCACCCTGGCACAGCCTGCACGTGGGAGAGCTTTTTGTCCTTGGACTCGTCCCAGCAAGCCTCCTGCCAGCCCTGGGGGGATGCACTGGGACACAGGAACTCCTGGGGGGCTTTGGGATCCTTGTTTCAGCACCACAGTGACCCCATCCCTGCTCCCACGTGGAATTTCCTCGGGGCACTGTCTCCACATGGGCATTGTGGAGACACTTCTCAAGGAGGAAAACTCGTCTGGGTTTTTGGAAGTCTTCAAAGAGCCTTGTGCAAAGGGAGATGGCCCTGCACAGGAGAGAGTAGAGCTGGTGTGGCTGCACCCTTCACAGCCAGGCAGGGCTCCCACAGCCTGTCCCAGTGGGAAGGGGCTGCTTCCCACCCCGGGGCTGCTCCCAGCACCCTCCTGCAGCTCCCCTTGCCCCACACCACCAGCAGCTCTCAGGGACACAAGGCCCAGCCATGAGACATCACTTAATGGCAACGCCCTCATTACTCCACATTGTTCTTATAAAACCCCAATAAAAGCAATATTACCAAAAACAACAGAAACTTTCCAGCAGCAATAAAAGGAAAAGGGGAAACAGCTCTAGGGCTGGCAAAAACTAAATTAAACAGAGTTAACAACTATCCATCTTCTTGTGTTTAATGTCTGAAGCACACAAAGTGGCCACCGTGGTGCAGAGACCCTCAGTCCACTCCTCTTACCCAGCGGCATTCTGGGACAAAAGCACAGGGAAAAGGGATTTTTTATTTAACTGGAGCAGCCCTAATGTGCAAGTAAATAATTTCTGTTTTCTGGGATGTCACTGGACTCCTTCCCTGTGAAATTTTCCATCGCTTTTCACCAGGCAGCAGCCGGTGTGGAAGGGTTTGGGGAAACCACAGCGAATAGTGGCAGGGAGGGAGGCTGCTGGGCATTTGGGGGGGAAAAATCAAACGAGAAAACAACACGTTTCCTTTGTCAGAGAGCAAAAATCCCAGCTGCCTCTCGGGTAAGTAACTTTGCTGGGAAAGGCACAGGGAAAGGAAGAATAACAGAAGAGAATCAGGGCTCTGAGTAAACCACCCCACATTTTGCTTTATAGCTGCTCTCCTAAAAGCAAAATATTACTATAGGAGAAAGGAATTTAAAACTTTTCTTGAGTCACATAGAGATGTAGCTTTGAGGGCCAAAATGGACCATTAGATCATCCTGTTCAGCCTGTGGTACAAGGCAGGCTGTGGCTTTACCCTCTGACAGTGCACGTGACCAGATAACCCTGTGCATGTGCTAAAGCATCTTCTCCACGAAAACCCCCCAGCCTAGAACACTTTGGGGATGGACAAGTCACCACCCCCAGCAGCACTTTTTTTCCAGCAGTTAAGCACCCAGCCTCTTAAAAATATTTCATTTTATATTTGTCTGGTTTAAACTTCCAGCCCTGGCTCTTGTGTCCATCATTTCTCCACCAAAGAGAGATCCAGGATGTTGGCATCCCTCCCTTGGGAAGGTGTTTCTGTTGGTTTCTAAGTTTGCACAACAAATGGCTGACCCAATTGCAATTTTCTTGTGGAAAACCAGAGAAACAGGAATGTTGTCTTACCATTTGTTGTCACAGAATTTGTACCGGTGGTCGTCGGCCGGGACGATGTCGATCAGCAGGATGTACTTGGTCTTGGGGTTCATCCCAGTCACTTTGACCTTGTAGCTGGGGAACATCCTCCTTGGGGAAAGCACAGGGTGACCACGTCAGTGAGGGCTGGAAGCACTGGAACTGGTGCAAACTGGGAGCAGCAGCAGCCCAGAAAACAGATCCACCATCAGAGGGATTCACGTGAGGACAATATTGGTTCTTGCTCATGGCTGAGTTAAACTCTCTCTTTCCACAGTGTGTGCTAGTGCCAGAGTGGGCACAAAGTTTGATAAGGGTATAGGGACAGGGGCTCTGGGCCAGTGCCAGGAAAAGGAGGGTGCAGAGAGAGAGATTGGGGGGTCAACACATCCCTGTGTGTGGGAGGCTTGGACAAGGAGCCCTCACTTCTACAGGAGGCTCGACCCAGCTTATGGCAGCATCACAATTGCAGATTTCTTGCTGCTGTGGAAGTATTTGAAAAGCCAGGAGACCTGCCTACATTTCAGAGGAAACCTAGCACGGGCTTTGACATTCACACAACCCCAATATCCACCAGGTCCCACCACTATCCCTGTGTTCCTCCAACAAACTGAGAACTGAGGACCAACAAGGCCTGGGGGAGACAAAGGGTTAAGCCCTGTGGTGGGGCAGACAGGCTGCTCTGGCTTCCCAGATTTTCCCAAATTCACAGCACACCCATTAAACCTTCCTGGATCCTGGAGCATCCCACCAAAATGTGCCTGTGCTCCTGGCCTCAGCAACCAACACCAAGTTATAGCATCCCATAAACCAGTGCATAGCTAGAGAACATCTACACGTCTTCCAGACCCCAAGATCTTTGTGAAATTAAATAATACCTTTTTATAAAGCTATGTGGCTGTAAGAACAGCAGATTCCATCACAGTCCAGCCTTACAATCTGAAGGAGAAGGTCCTAATGGATCCTGACACTGTCATGGGCTTCCCAATCCCTCGAGGCCGCGTCAGCAGCCAGGATTTGCAGGATTAGGCACTTCACATCCTCAGAGTAACTGTTTTCTTGGCTCCATCCTCCCCACCTCCTCCTCATCCAGTAAAAACACCCAAGTCAATAGAGCAAACTGGCTGACCACAGCCCTCCAGCCAGGACACAAAGTTCTCCTTCCCATCGGCACAAGGGGATGGAGGATGAGAATTGCCACATCCTGGACTCCTTCTAATTACACAAATTAAGATGGGCCCAAATCCTGATGTCATTTCTCCATCAGACACCAAGGCCACTTTGTCCCCCCACTTTATCCCTCTTTTTCTGAGCTGGTCCAGGTCTGCAGCACCATTTTGTTGCAGCTTGGGGAGAAGGCAACAAAATGGGCCCTGTTCAAAACCGTTTCAATTGACTCTTTTAACCGCCCTGCATAAATTCCAGATGTTTACCATGTAATTAGCCTGGACTAAAAAGGGGTGGTTTACCAATGTCCCTCTTTGATTTTCATTCATAAACTCTGCACTCCTCTTAACCTTGTCCTCCTACAGGTAAGCACCTGGGTAAATACAGTAGGACATTTCAATTTGTGAATACACAGCCCAATTCACACATTGAAAAAAAAATTGTATAAGGAATCCAATCTGAATGCCAAGGTTTTTTTAAAATTAGGCCTTAAAATGGCATTTTAAAATAAAACAAAACAAAACAAAAAAGTAAAAAAGAAAAAAAAGAAAAAAAAAGAGGAGAAAATTATTAAAAACCAGAAATGAGATGGACACAATTTGGCAGTTTGTCATACCTGCATTGGGGATTTTTATAACATTGAGCTTCTGAATTTCTTTTTCCCTCAATCATTTCATTTACTGTAGAACATCCAAGCTGCTAAAGTAGCTGAACTGATATATTGTAAATGTTAAGTGCTTTTTTAATGGCATTTAAAATTAAGCTTCAGCATATGGAGTTCATATAGCATGGACATGCCTGAGTTTATAATGTTCTTTAGTATAGCCCTCTAAAATAAATACAAAGAGCCAAAGTACTACTATAATATATACAGCTGAAATTCTTTAAGGATAACAAATGGGGACTCACATCTGATTGAAGGTGTTGCTTAACTTGCAAACCACTCACTATCTCGCAGTGGTAGCATTGTACTCAGCAGTCCACAGACACAGCTACAACCAAGTTTGCCAACTCTCTGCATTCTTTTCCAGGAAAACACAGGGTAGATTTTAGTAATTTGGCTGTGCATGGACATTTCATCATTATTATTAGCTGCTGCATTTTGGCCTTAAATTACAAATATGCGACTAATGTGCTGTCCAGGGACTTGTCAGTTTAATTTTCTTAATGAAAACATATTTCTCAACCCCTTGGCAGAGGCTCATTTAGTAAATATCTCTTTGCAATATGATACAAACATGGGTTGTGCATTTCTGGTGGGAAGGCATGACAAACCCAAGAGCCGGGGCCAAGGAAATGCAGTCATAGAGATTGAATTAAAAAGGGGGGGAAAAAAAAAAAGGCAAGAGACAGCACCTAATATCATGTCCTGGCCCTTATTAAATTGAAAGAAGGGAGCAGAAAACCACGGTGGAGCTGCACCAGCCCTGCCCGGGAGCGAGGCTGTGCCTACAGCGGCTCTATAGAGCTCCCTGTCAGGCCTGGGAAGGGGCCAAGAACCTGCCTGCTTCCCCGAATCCACTGCAGGTCAATGGAGCCACTGAGAGCCGCGGGGAGCTGCAGCTCAGCAGCAGCTTTGCACAAGCAGCCCCTCTGGCAGCGCCGTGCAGCAGCGGCTGCGGCGGATGGGCGGCTCCGCCGAGGATGCTCCGCTCCGGCCAGCTCCTGGACAATAGGTTGCTTCATCATCCGTTGCTCGGGGACCGGCACAGGCACAAGAATCACCCAGTGCTGCAATAAAACTTGCCAACGCCTTTGCCAAGCTCTGGGAAAGCTCAGCCTGGCTTTGGTGGGAGGTCTGAGGCAAGACCCGGGCAGATCCCAGTTTTATCCGCCCTCCTTCCCTCACGGCTGCAAACCGGGGGAGAGCATTGCTGCGCTGAAACTGGGGACAGAAACTGGGGATTTGGGGCTTCCTGGGGAGCGTGTGCAAGCAGGTGACATCTGATCCTCAGGGCACCTCCTGTGCCGAGGGCACCGCAGCCCTGCCGGGCAAACGGGGCAGCCGGGCGAGGCTCAGGATGGGCACCGGGGCAGCACAGCAACACCCGGTGAGGTTTGAGCCACCAAGACTCAGGAGATTAATTGCAGCAATTCCTGGCCTCAGCATCTTTTGTTCAGACCCAAAACCTGTTTGGACTGCAGGGGCTGCAGGAAGTGCCCTGAATGTGCCAGTGACAACACCACCCCTGGGGTGGGGATGTCCAGCACTGGACAGATTTCCTTCCAGTTTGTGCTCCTGTTTTTGAAAGCCACAGCAGGTGTGTCCAAGCCAGCAGCACAGCTTGGGTGGAGGCAGCAGGGCCACTCAGGAGCAGGGCACACCAGCCACCAGCAGCCCCACAGCTCCCCTGCCCACCCAGGGACCGGCCACCAGCCCTGGGAGCACCGTGTGATGCACAAGGGGCTCAGCAGCCCAGCAGCAGCCCCAACAGCCTCTTCTGCAAAGCACCACAAGTGACAGGAGCCCAGTTCAAACACATTTCTCCTTCCCTCCAGCTCCAGCCAGAGCAGAAGGGACCATTCAGGCTCCTCAGCCCCATCCTGAGGGTCTCGTGTGCCCCTCAAAGCTCTCAGCTGGGTTTAGGGGCTCTGACAGGCACCTTGCTGTCCCACCCCTGCACAAAGTGCTGCTGTGCCATGGCAGCAGCTCTCACTGCCCCTCACAGGGCAAAACCTAAATCAGTTTTTATGTTCACAAAAGAAAGGCACCCTCAAAGAAGGTGATGATGAGGGAAAGGCTGTGGTGCCCCCTGTGTGAGCAGGAACACCCAATTATGGCATTAAAATCCCACTGGGGAGGGCAGAGAGGCTGAGCCTGGCTCTGGGGACCGTGGGCAGTGGGAGCAGGGTCGGCATCCCCAGAGCTTGGCACCACACTGCTAAACCCTTCCCTGCAGATGAAATGTAGCAAAAACAGTAAAAGCCAGGAAAATAAACAAGCAGCACAATTCCACTGGCCTCCCAAGCTTCAAAGATGATGTGCTAGTGAATTATTTGTTCTGATAATGAAGCAGTCACTGCTTAGCTAAGTTTATGCTAGGCACATTTTATCTCTACGTGATATTCACAAATTGTTTTAAAATGAACTGTTAGAATAAGCATCTCTTGTTTATTTATTTATACTATTACTATCCAATCCCCTTAACCGTGGAGCAGTTGCTGACACGGAGCCAAAGCTTCTATTATGTTCAAACAAAGTTTAATTGATGTGTAATTGGCTGGTTTGATTTGGAAGTGAGAGATAAGAGGAGAGCTTTGCTTTCCTTTGGGGCAGCAGTTCCCAGCCTTTCAGGCTCTCCAGGCTTGGCCTCTTTGTGGGCATCTCACATGTGCTTTAATCCCCAGATGAGCAGGTCTGGTTAATCCTGGAGAGATGGGTGGCTGCAAAGCTCCCATGTCTGGAAAAATCTCATTTTTTTGGGCAGGGAACAGCAAACCAGAAAAACTGAGAGAATCAGAGCTGATTGAGGAGCTCAAATACTCATCTGAGCAGTGACTGTGCTGTGCCATGCTGCACATCAGCAACAAACCCTCCTGCTCACCAGGATTTAATCTGACCTTCACTCAGATGCCAACACCATCCCTGACATCCCCAGGGATGGGAAGGGATGTCTCTGACCAGCACAGGGTAAGCAGGGAATTCAAACAGTATTTCCATGCAGAAAACTGCATGGAACCAGGACACCTGAGCAACTCAAGCCATGCCCTCACCAAAGGCTGTCAGTGCTCTCTGAAGCTCATGGATTTATGTGGATTTGTGCTCACTGCACGTCCCTGAGGTGTGGATGGTCCTTCAGACACAACTGAGTGCTTCCTTCTGTCCTTTCAAGGGCATAAAAACATCCCCAAGCACTTCAGCAGCTCAGCAACTGAAATTCTAATGTTAAAGACAACAAGACAAAGATTTCCAAAGACAGAGATTTTACAATCCTTGCTTTTGGGATGGTCGAGTAAAGCAGTGACTGGATTTTCAGCAGCTCCTGTGCTGTGTGCTGTGCTGCCTGTGGCAGATCAGGTGGTGAAAGGATCAAAAAACAGCTGCTCACTCCACATCTTGGCTGAGAAGCCGTGCAACACCTCCTCAGAAGCTGCTGGTTTCAGAACACCAAGGCAGCTGACACACCTGCATCCCTGATCACCAACAGGGTGGCCCCAGATTCTCCCTGAGAATTGGCCATGGCTGCCTGAGGATGCTCCTCCTTGCCTTCATGGCTAGAAGGGAAAAGACTAGTGTGCAGAGGCTTCAAGAACTATGTCTCCATTCTGATGACCTTTCTTCGTTTTTTTCTGATTTCCTTTCTTTTGACAAGTATTTCTTCCACTGACTTAACGCATCTTTAAAAACAATATTCTCCAGGGCAGATTAAAACAAATTTGGGGATGTCAGCTGTTTCTTTTAGCCTTTTAAATGGCATTTCCTTTTTGATAGATTCTTGCTTTCAGAAAATACTTTAAAGAGATCAAAGAGTTTTTCAACAGGGTCCCATTTTCCCAGTGTATCCTAACCCTCAGTCCCTTATTTCTCTTATCACCCACGCCACTCCGTTATGACGCTCTGTATACAAAGTAAGAGCAGTTAACTTTGAAGTGCTGGATTAGCCCATGCCAGATCCTTGCCTCAGAATAACAAACAATACAGGTTCAACAGGAGTTCTCATCAGTAGTTCATTTTTCAGCCCCAAATTCACTGTCACTAACACAAGCAACATTGAACTCTCAGTCTATGGGCAGATAGGAGAGATTTATCTGGTGGCAGGACCATGACCTAGTGATGAGAAGGTCAGACAGTTAAGGGATTTTTATATTTTGGAATGGCGAGGTTGTATTTTTTCCTTCTGGCTAGCACATCTCATTTTTAAATAAAACATTGTTTCTCACATACTTGAGAACTTGGTGAGCTGCATGGCTGCTTTCATGGTCTAGAAACATTTCCTTTCTTTGCCCCACGGTGACTTGAGGCACGGGCCATGGGCTGCTTCTCTGGGCTTTCGTTTTGCTGCAGCTGAGGCTGAGCAGAGAAGGTCCCAGCGTGCAGGAGGATGGGAGAGGAGGTGCCAGCAGCACCAGCAGCACAGCACAGAGGTGCCTCAGGGAGAACCTGGGCAAGAGCAGGTCACCAACAGCATTTCAGGGCAGGTTTGCTCCCTCTCCAGCCCAGCTCCCTCGGCAGAGGCTGAGGGAGGAGCCGAGGCAGCCTTGGCACTGCTGGAGCCACAGCCCCCGTGTCCAGGAGCCTTTGAGGCACAGCAGAGCCCAGCAATGGCCGGGACCTTCCCCAGCTGACCTGGCCTTGACCAAAGGCTCCCCTCGCTCTGCCACCAGCACAAGGACAAGCAGGGAAAGCTTTGGGAGCAGCCCAGACTGTGAGCATCCCATGCCTTCAAAGAGCAGGGGTGGCTGCTTGGAGAGAGAAGTGCATTAGGAAGCAAAGCCCATCCCTGCCCTCCTCGGCGTGCACAAGCTCTGCCTTCCCTGCCAAAGCTGTCGACAGCTTTAGCAGAACAGCCAAGAGCCCTTGGAGCTCACTCCTGCTTTTTCTATAAAAGCAGGAGTTTGCCTGAACAGGATAATTCCAGGACCCCAAATTTCGGAGCAAGCAGATCAAACATTCCTCAAATATCTATTTTATTTCTATGTTTTAAATTGACGGCTCACATTCCTTCGTTGATCTCGGATATTAAGGTTTGCTTTTGGATCAAAAACCATCAGCAGAAATTCTTGTAACTGCCTCAAAAGATTCTGGACAAATATTTCCCTTTAATTGTAATGAGGACTGGGCATCCATATGCCCTACAGAGCCATGGAAAATTTAACTTTTAAAGGATTATTCACACAGGAAAGCTGCACCAGCTTAGCCAAAGCATTTATACTTCTTCAGACCTTGATGTCCTAAAAACTAGTTTTATTTTGGTTTACTAAAGTTGATTGGGAACAGATTCTTTTTTTTTAACTGAAATAAGCCACTTTTAACATGAAACTCAAACATCTAAAGGGGATTTGCATCTTTTCCACGCATGAAGGATGCTTTATTGATTCTGTTTTTTCCTCTGCAGCATTTTCCTAGATATGCTTCTTAAAACCTGCTACCATAGAGACCAAAGCTGGCTTTGTACCTGTGCACATCCTGCACTCCAGCCAAAACTCAAATTCGGTATCTTGAGCCTCCTGTTACGTCTCAGGGACTGTTCTGCTGCCACAGAGAAATGACACGTTGTTTTCTCTCCAGGAACTGTTCACAAAACTGTGACCAGACATCCTGTGAACTGGCATTTTTTACTGATGAAGCAAAAGCTTTATCAAATCGTTTGTCCTTGGCAATACCTGGATAGAAATTGCAACGCTGCAAAGACTGGCACCTTGGAAAAAAAACCCCCTAGAGAACAGCTAAATAAATAATCAAACAGAAAGAAGAAATCCTGAGCCAGGAAGGCTGTGGAAGCAAAGATTAACTTCCAGCAGAAATAAAGTCTGAAAGATGAGATTTCACAAAGAATGGTTTGCAAAAAAAAAAAAAAAAAAAAAAAAAAAAAAAAAAAAAAAAAACTACAATTGTTCAGTTAAATAATAGCACATAAAAGCAGGAGGATGAAATCGGAAAGCCAGATTTATAGTGAGGTCCCTCATTTGCTCTCTGCTTTCCCCACCCCTCGTGCAATTTCACAAGTGAGGAATTCCTAAAATCCCACAGGAAAGGTGTGCACCCTGCTACAACGGAGCGATGCTCCCGCAGCAGGGCAGCCACGGGGGAGCAATCCAGATGTGCAGCTGCATCTGCATCCTCCAAAACACCATTAGCACCTAGATTGATTTGATTAATTTGATTTAATGGGATCTCACCGACTGGAACTTTCTGGCGGTGGAGGGGTTTAGGGTATTTTTTGGTTAAGTATTTTTTTTGCGGGGGTGAGGGATTTTTTTGGTTGGTTGGTTTGGTTTTGGAGGGGGTTTTGTTTGTTTTAACACACACACACACGCACACGGGAGGGTTTGTGAACAATTATTTCCAAACGCAGGCACTCACAGCTCGCTGTGGGCGCTGGATTCATTCCCCAGCCCTGCAAAACGCCCCGGCCGCGCCGTGAGCGGGCAGAGGAGCTGCCCAAACGCCGGGATCCCCTCTGCCTCCCGAAACCCCTGCCCTGCAGATGCCCCCCGAGCCGGGCAGTGCCCGAAGGGCTCTCCCGTGGCCGCTTCTCCTCCCGCTCCCCGCGGCCGTGGGCGCCCAGCGCTCCGGGCAGCGCCGGGGACGGGCGAGCCCCGCGCCGCAGACATTCAGCCTTTAAAAACCAGCAGCAGATAATTCTCCGGAGGAGAAATCTGTCCTTAGAGCAAACCTCAAAGAGGAGGAGGGAGAGGAAGGCTCTGAGGGATGGAGCCGGCGCCCATCCTGCGGGCGCTCTGAGGATCCGAGCGCTTTTCTCCAAAGTTCAGGGAACTTTGTTAACATAAACTTTTAATCTTTTGATGATCCTCTTAATATAAAATAATCTCTTTTTTTTCCCCTCCCACAATGAAGCAGTCGGACATTAAAAAGATAGCAAGTGCATTTTAAAGATGTTTCCACTTTATAAATCAAACTTTCTTGGCAACAACATGATTTCTATTTCAATGCTGAGCTTGCTGTGTTCTCTTAATATCTCCTACAGATCAGTCCTAAGAGGGAGTAATAATCCCCTAAAGTAATTCTCAGCCCTAAATTCTCGATAATTTATAGTTGGCTCGTTCTGTGGAGCTCTACAAAGAACGAAACAAATGACTCCCCCTTTCTCCCCCAACTAAGTTATCAATATTTGCCTTGTTTATACAAAAAAGCTCTTTTACACCATTGCCATGGAATTAACGCTTCCGCTGAGCTTTACATTTCCCCTCCATTGAGTGAACTTGTCATTAAAGTCACTCTTTTTTTGTTGTTGTTGTTGTTTGAAATTTAAAAATCGGGCTTCCATTTCTTTTCGATTGTGCCCCTCGAGGTCAGACAGACCAACATTTAAGTGATTTCAACTAACGGCATTCAGGGGCATCTCTGTGCCTGCTGGGAGGGGGATTAGAGTCCTGATTAGTGCCTGCAATTAGCCGCTTTCCCTCTTTCCACACTCCCCCCCAATGCTAGATGCAAGTGCACGCAAATCTCCATTAACCATCGTTTTTTTAATTGGCTCAAGAGGAGGTTTATTATTGTGACTCTCTATTTAAATAGCTTGGGTAAAATAAAATCTGCACGAAGTAATAATTTTCATTTTGTCCTTTGCACGGGGATTAGCAGCAGCTTGCAGCTCGTGGGCTGCGCTGCCCTCGGCACGGCCACGCGTGGATCGCTGCGAACCGGGACTCGGGGCACCACGGGGTTTAATGGTTGGATTTTTTCGGCCGTTCTTACGCTAATTATTCTGTGTATTTTTGTTGCCGCTGCTGCGGCAGAGCCCAGCCCGGGCCGGGGGCACCGAGCGGGTCCCGGCCCCGGCGGCGCTGGGGCTGCGGTGCCGCTGCGGGGGCTCCGGGGCTGAGCCTCGCTGCTAAAAACCCCGAGAAAAGCCCTCGGACAGTGTTTTCACACCATTTGCATCTGAACTCAGTGAAAAAAACAAAAAGGTTCTTTTGTTCCGTGTTATTCATTTCAGCCAGTTTCATTATTTTTTAAAATTCAAAACTGTTCATTAAAAAAAAAAATTCTTTTAGCTGGATGGCGCCACACTGAATTTCACAAACGGAGAATTCGGCTCGGTTAACTCAAAAATCCCCGAATTTTTGTACATCTTGTGGTCTCCCCCTCCATCCCAGCTCCTGAAAGGTGCACTGCCAGCTCCACCGGACAAGGAATGTGGGACTGAGCCCTGCCCATATGGAGCTGTTTAAAGAAGCCACGTTGAGGCTTCCAGAGAGATAACATGCACGTTTGGGATGCTTAGGGTCTAGAATTCGGTGCAGATATTACACATCTCCGCACAGACACACTCATACTATAAATTAAGGGTGAAATATCTGAGGTCTTGATCCCCTCATCTGAGCTGACTTAGGGAACAGAGCCGTCCAAACGAGCCCGGCTCTTCCCATCAGCACAAACCCTGAGGTTTTATTCACCAAAATAAGGTGTGAAAAGGACACAGTTACCTGCACCATCACTCCATAAACAGCCACGAAGCAAATAAATGGAAGATTCCCGGCACATACACCCCCTCTCCAGGGGGAATAATGGGAATATCTTGCTTATTAGAGTCCAACTTCCCTACACCGAGCAGCCGCTGCACAGAGCAGCTCTGCCGGGACGGAGGAAAGCAGAGGGAAAGCGCTCACCAATCCCAAAAATCCAGTGCCGAGGGTTGGGTTCTGGGTTATTTTCATACGGGAGAAAAGTGACACACACACACAGACTCCATCACACCCGCAGCTGCTCTGCACGAAGCATCAGAGACCGCAAAGAAATAAAAACTGCACGGAAATTATTTGTGGGGGTTTTTTTTCTCGGTTTTCTCCCCGTTATTTCGGTGTCTGCTGCACAGCTCGCTAGCACGGTGTAAAACAAACAATCCCGGGGCAGGGCAGAGCCGCTCAGCCGTGCGGAATGAAATATTCATCCCTCCAGGTCTCTTTCCCAGCAGCAGCGAGGTGAACCCGCTGCCGCAGAAGCCCAGGGCAGATACTTCGGTGCCCACATCAACCCCGCGAATTTTCTTGGGAATTATCTGATTCCCGAGCCGCTGATGGCCTGAGGTTTAATTCTGATTCTTAATTTTCTGACATTAATTCTGCCATCTCCCACCAGAGCAGCCCGGGCAGGGCAGGAGCCCTGAGCAGATGCAGGGCTGAGTGCTCAGGGCAGCTGAAGCCTCTATGAGGTTCTGGGCTCCCTCCCTGGGTGTGCACACTGAGGGGGCTCTGATTTGTTAAAAATTATTGTTTCCAAGGGAAAACAGATTTTTTTTTTTTTTTTACCCAGAAGTGGCACTCGTTTCTCTTTCAGTTTTGAGATTAAAAGAACCTTCGAACTGCTAGAACTTTGGTGTAGAGTATCCCAGCACAGGTCTCAGTGCACGGCACGGAAAAGGGAAGGGGGTTTGCTTTGTGGGGGGAAAAAATAAATAAAACCACTAATTAAATTAATTTCCTAATTAAAAATAATTTTTAAAAAATCATTACCAGAGAGAATCAGGAGTAAATGTTCCAAACGACTCCACAACACTTTCTTGCCTCTACATTTTAACTGCCACACTCAAACACACGTACAGTTTACACGGAAAAAAATGATCTTACTGAAATCTACAACCACAATAATATTTTTTAAATGCTACTGACTGTGGCAGCTCTGCAAAACCCAGTCTTGGCAAACTGGACATTTCATAGAAATCAGAAGCAATACATGTTTGCAGGGAATTTTCACTAACCTGCCTGCTTTGGTTATTATCATTTCCGTGCCAGCTTCATGAAACTTCTTCCATAGCTCCTTCTCATGGAGATAGACTTTGATATTTTCTATTGTCTGTAAAAAAAATGAAGATAATGAGAAGAGCAAGAAATGATGGAGAAAACCTGCGAGAAGGGCTGGGAAGGGCCGTGGAAGGGCTGGGGTTGGGGACACTCAGGGCCCACGCTCCAGGCACCAGCCTGTGCGGGAGGAGGATGGAGCCTCAAAAATTCCGCTGCCCCTTGCCAAAAACAAGAGAAACAAACGGAGGCCGGTTTTAATTGCAGACTTTCACAACGAGGCAGGACACTGCGGCCAAATGGAATTTTTTTTTTCTTTAATTTTTGGTTTTCTTTTTTCTAGCGGGGAAAAAAAAAAAAAAAAAAGAGTCTGTTGGGGTAGACTTGCCCTAAGCCTCCCAAAAACCGGGGCCAGAAGCCTCCGCGGGGACAACGGATCCGCGTCCCGGGCCGCGCTTTGTGCATTCCGCGGGGTGCAGGCGACATCGCAGGGGCTCGGCCGTGCGCGGGGCGAAGGCACAGAAGCCGCTTTTTATTTAGGGATGGAAAATCCCCGGCGAATTCCCCGCCGGAGCAGCCCCGGGAGCAGCCACGGCTCCCGGGCCGCGGCTTTCCGTGCTCGGATTCGCCCTTCACCGACCCGCGCACCGACGGTGGGCCCGGGCCCGCCTGCTATGGACAGGGAAAGTTAAATTATAACAAAAAAAAATTTAAAAAAATAAAAGCAAAGAACAGAAAAATTAAGTTTTCCTCTCATCCCTCCCCGTGTCGTGGCAGGGGGAGATGCGGGTGGCGGCGGGGCTGGGGGCGCAGCGGGCAGGGCAGTACGCGGGGCCGCACGGAGCGTACCTGCTCGGGGTCGGGGAGCTGCGGGCTGCTGAGCGGCGTGGCGCTCCCCCCGGCTACGCCGAGGACGGGGGAGCCGGCGGAGGTGTCCGCATGGCCGGGCGCGGGGGCTGTTGGAAACCCTTCCTCGGTTTCAGACAGGCTTTTCTCCTGGAGCATTTCCTTGGGGGAGAGAGGCTCAACGTTAGCTCGCCGTACCGGGGCCCACATCCACCCCAGCCCCGGGCACGGCCACCTGCGAGCTCAGGCCGGCCCGGCCCGTGGTGGTTCCTGGAGCGGCGACGCTGCGATGTGACACGGCCGGGCCCGGGGAAGCCGCTGTGCCCCAGCCCCCGCGGGACAGCCGCCCACGCGTGGCTGAGCTCCCGCTCGAGGCCAGGGCAGCTCATGTGTGATGTGGCCGCAGCCCCCCAGCCCCGAGTCTTTCTCCCCTCCGGTACCCGTCGGGGAGGGCAGCCCGGCCCGCTCGGTCTCTCTGCCCCGTCCCGTCGGGGCTGCGGGGGCTCCGCGACGAAGAGCTGCTGCGGAGCCGGACGGTGTAAACAGGGGGAGTGCTGGGCTCCGAGATAAAAGGGCCCCTCTTAAACTTGGACGGAGACTGGGAAAAGCCAATAAAGATAAGGCCTGACAGCTCCGCCGGGGCTGCCGCGCATCAACGCCGACTTTTACAGCGCGGAGGGACGCGGCCGCCCGCCCCGCTTGACGGACGGACGGACGGACAGACGGACGGGCAGCGGCGGCGCGGAGGGCGAGCGGCTCCGAGGAGGCTGCGGGGTGCCGGTCCCGGGCACCGAAACCGGCGCTGGCCGCGGACCTGCGGCCCCCGAGGGAACGCTCCCGTCCCCGGCCCGCAGCCCCGGTCCCTGCCCCGAGCCGCCAGGGCCGAGCCGCTCCTCGGGACTGCGGCTGTGCGGGGGGACAGAGGGGCTGCGAGCCCAAATGCAGCTCCAGCAGAGCCCCAGGGAGAGCAGGACTGCCACCCCGAACTCCAGTTCCAACGGAGCTCCGGTGAGAGCGGGGCTGGGACTCCCAGCTCCATTCGCACCGCAATTCCAGGGAGAGCTCCCGCCGAGGAGCCGGACAGCGAGCGGACACACATACCGCAGTGACCAGCCGCAGTGCCCGGGCCGGGGAGCACCGAGCGGCGAGCACGGTACGGGGCTCAACGCCCCCAGACCTCCACCGGTCCCTCCGCCCTGCTCGGGGTGCCGGCTCGGCCCCAGCCCGGCCGAGGCGCGGGTGTTTCCCGGCGTCCAACCGCAGAGCGGAGCCGGGTGACCGGGAGGGCACAGGTGGGAGGTGTCCGCGGCGAAGCCCGAGGGCAAGGCTGCAGCCCCGGACTGCGAGCGGTGCTCCCGGCACGGAGCAGGTTGGCTGGCGGGGAGCAGCCGGGAGCAGCGGGGCAGGCTGGCGGCGGTGTCCCGCCCCAGGCCGGGGCTCGGCGGGCTGCAGGGAGCCCCGCACCCTTGGAACCCCCCCCCCCGCTCCCGCCCGTCCTTCCCCTCGCACCCCGGGAACTCACACTGCCGGCCGAGGGGCAGGAGGCGCAGCGGGGGGCTCCGGGCTTGGCCTGGGGGCGGCTGCGGCATGAAGGGCATCCGCGGGGCGCTCAGGCCGGGAGCGGCTCCGCGGCCCCCGATGGCAGCGGCGTGCGGAGCATCCCCCGCTGCGCGGATTCACTTTCCCTTGATCTCGGCGGAAAATGTTCCATAAAGATCCAGTTTGGGGCCTTTCGACTCCCTCCCTCTTTGTCTCCCCC
>VZUI01037068.1:0-13432 GCA_013401135.1 Cettia cetti | reverse complement strand
AAGGAAAGGAAAGGAAAGGAAAGGAAAGGAAAGGAAAGGAAAGGAAAGGAAAGGAAAGGAAAGGAAAGGAAAGGGATCTTTGAGGGTAATAAGCAAATTTGGGAACATTTCAGAAGCCTGAACTGTTTTGTAAACTGAATGTCATTCACAGAAGACAGAAATTACCTTATCAAACAATTTCCTAGGACCTCAGATTAGGAACTAAACTGCAAAAGGGGCAGGAAATTATAGTGGGTCACAGAACATAATTTGCAACAAAATCCTGCTAGTCTTTCTTAAATAACAAGTTTTGGAAGTGAATGCTCAGTTAGAAATCATGTATTATAAGAAATTTCATCACATTGATACACAGAAGTTTCACTGTATTAGTGTCGAAGTGTCAAGCCCTCCAAATTCATCACTGTATGTTAATGACATAGATGTCATTATTCATTTCTACCATCAGAAGCTGCAAGGCCAATAGTTCACTTTTGCAGATACAGGGTGAACTGCTTTTTCATTTAAAGGGATCCTAATCTGCAAATATTTACATAAATGCTGTCTGGTAAAATTAAGCCTTATTCAAATGAGAACTATCTTTTAACAAACTGTCTAAAAGCTGAATTGCTTTTAAATTTCTGAACTAACTTTTTGATACACATACACTATTGTTACTCAGTTCTGCTTATTGTGATGATTCTGTCATTTCTCTTAACTTGAGCTGCACTCTGCTATCAGAAAGAGCTTGTCATATTTTATAAAACAGAAATGGTGAAAAAAGTACAAAAAATGGCTCTGTCTCTATGTGCAGCTAAGAACAGTCAAGAGACCTCACTGGGATTACTTCCTACATTTATGTCTCTGAGCAGCACATACAGGGCTCACAAAAAACAAAGAGATTTTTAAAAATCTCAATATTATTTTTTCTTGCTAGAGTCAAAATCAATATATTCCCTAATATTTGAAGTACCAAGCACTTGTCTTGCTGATATTTTACTTCTTTTAAAATATTTTATTATGTCCAATTAAAATATTTTAAACATATTAGGTTTAATATATGTAAAAGAATTTAAAGTATTAAAAGCTCTTTAAAGCATAAAAGTTTTAAAAAGAAATCTAAATAAAACTGTTTTGAAACTCAATCTTTCTTAGTGCTATTCACCAGTAAGCTTAGTAAAATATCTAAGTAAACAATCAATATGTAACTTTCTATTTTTTAATTGCACGCTTTGGCTCTAAGCAACTTATGAGAAGATATTGTTTTAACTGTAAAGATACTGCTTTAACTGTGAAGTTAATTTGATTTTCCTAATAAAAAAGCTGAATTTAACTCAAATTATCTTTCAGTCTTTACTCATTTTTCTTTGAAATTTAGATTAATTTTTCCCAATACTTACACTGATAAGGGAATATATAAAATATATAAAGTATATCAAGTTTATTGCTAATGGGTAGGATTTGTTTCAGTGAAACATGATGTTTGTGAAACAGAGTTCTTGTTCAGTGAGTAATGCTCTATATCTTATTCAGGTTTTTACAATGTACTAGTGTAAAAGTAATAAAAATAAAAAATAAGAAATATTGACAAGATGTATCTCTCATAAAACCCTTGTTTTAGAAGTACTGAAAATTGAAACTCAAGTCCTCTCATTAACTGGTTAATGACACAGTAATCTAGTAATTAAGTAATTTTCTTTTTGTACAGACATGACCTATTTCAAGTTTTTGAAACCCTATAGATCTCCAAAAGAGTAGCAGAAGAATTAATTTAATTTTTCTATTTTTCTGTTGCTTGGCAAAACAAATACAACACCAAAAAAGCAAAAAGGTGAGATATATTTGATCACACCTGTGACATTTTCATAGTGAAATTAGTCAACTTGTGACAGCCTACAGTAAGTACCTCAATGTATATATTATAAATTTATATATTTATATATTATTTATATATAAATATATAAATAATTTTATATATTTATTTATAAAAAATTATATATTATATTATTATAAATTTAAAATGCATACTGAAATGCATTTTAAATTTATAATATATACGTTGAGGTACTTATATAATGCTCAAAACTGAGAATTACTGAAAACTTAAAGGAAAAGAATGAAAATAAATAATTCTGTAATTTGTAATGCACAAAAAACCACTTTTTTTGCAGTAGAAAAAACAACTAAAAGACCTTTTAAATTCCATGAATGGTTGAAAGCCCACGATTTGAACAAACAAACAAAAATATTAAAACTATTTCTGAGAACAAGACAAAACTCATTTTTAGGAAATCTAAGTCTCAGCTAGAGCCAAAACTGGCAAAAGATTTCAAGAGTAAGGAAGGGTCCTTAAGACAGGTAAGCAATAGGCAGAAGCACAGGAAAGACATTGGCTCAATACAAAACAGTCTGGCAAAATATTCCCTGGGAATGCTGACCAGGCAGAGGTTCTCAGTACCTTCTTTGACTGTTTTCACCGACATACCTGTATCCACACCACAGGATTAAGTAACTATAGTAATTCTGTGTTGACCCAGCAGTAGTGGAGAAAGGGCTGGTCTGCAGAATTTTGCAAGTGCTGAACCCACACACATGTATGGGTCTGGGTCCACTCCAGGTTTTTAAGGCAAATGGCTGATTTTGTTGCCAGGCCACTGTATTGGTATCTGCAAAGTGGAAATCAGGGAATATCTGGGTGATGACTGAAAAAGGATAAATATACCTACCAAAAAGGGCACAAAAGAGAACTCAGAAAACTGGACATCCATTAGTCTTACCTCAGTCCTTGGAAAAATAGTGGAGAGAGTCCTCTTTAAAAGCATTGCAAGTCAAATGAAACAGGTGATTAGGAAAAGCTAAAGCAGATCTAGCTTTAGCTTTTAGGGAAGTCATTCCAGACTGACCTAGTCACACTGTTCCACGCAGTAACGCATTCTGTTGGCAGGACAAGGGCTGTGAATGCTCTTTGCCTGGCCTTCATCAAAGTGTTCCATACCATTTTCCACAGTTTCTTGTGAACAAAGTTGCAAAATATGGACTGGAAACAAGTCTGTGAGATGGGTGGAAAACTGGCTAACTGAGTATTCTGTTATACTATTCTATCATCTCTGTGGGTCAGAAAATGGGGACTGAATATGTATTTGGCCTGTGAATTAGAATACAGCAGGGTACCATCATATTTTTAAATTTTGTCCCAAAGAATAGAATTGTCTCTCTATCCTGTAAAGCTGTTTATTTAAAGGAATGTAAATGCAAGTTCCTTGCTTATTCTGGGCTATATTAGCTAGAAATAAAGGAAATATTGCAAACCAGTTTGCACTACATAATAATTCTCACTCCTTTTTTCTCTCCGGTCATGCTCTGCATTCCTTTCTTTATTCCTCGTTTTCCAAATATGCAAAGGTAAAATTGGAAGATTGTGCTATTCATGGGATTCAAATTCCCTCTTTCCACTAAATTCTCAAATCTCATTTAAAAGGGTTGTTTTGCACATTTAGATTGGCCTGGTTTGGAAACGTTGTACATATATGCTGGAAAAAGAAGTCAATTGCAACTACAAAACTGTATTCATACTATTTCCATGTGGAAGGACAAAAAAGCATGTCTTTGTTCTTCATCAAAATAAAATGATTTAAAGTCAAAGAAGCTTTGGATTGGAATTATGCAAGATTATATAGGTGTTTCCAAATTTTTTGTGGTTTTCACCTTCTGAACTAACAAAGAGAATTAGTGGCAAAATTGTTGGTGTATCACATCAGAATCTTTAGAAGGATAAAAAAATTACTTGTTATGCACTTGAAAATCTTTGAAGAAGTTATTATTGCCAAGGACATAGTGAAACTGAAAATAAGCATTAAACTCATCACTTTTAAAATCAAAATGTAAACCAGTATTAAAAATAAGTGGGTTTTTTCCTATCTTGTTAATGTTTCCCAAACATCAATAACATTCATCTAAGAAATGAAAACCACAAATATACAAACAATTGACTCAAACAGGGCATGGTCAAAATTGTCCTATGGATTACTTTCCAAATTGAATAAATTGCTATATGAAGCAATCAGTGTTTGTTCTTCAATTTAATGACCTGCATATTTGGAGCACCTTAAAAAATTTTTGTTCTGCCAGATCCTGAGCTCCTGCACTTTAACCTGTACAGCCATAATGAAAAGAGTCAACCTCCCACACACACACGTCTGTATGTATAATGCAAATGTCATATCCACCTGGTAGTCACAATACTGTGAAAGAGAGCATAAACCTCCTGTCATTAATTATTTGGACACTGCTGATCAGGACCTAATGTATGTCCTATTTGTAAGCACAAATGATCCAGTCTGATAAAGCTTTCTTCAAAGTAGAGAATCTTCCGAGTAGAGATGAGAGAAATCACTTATTCCTTACTCGTATCTTACTTCCACTTTCAACATTTTGGTAATGTACTTTCCAGATTTAGGGCATTTATTATTAATAATAATATTAATAGCTATTTAAAATTAAATCAGCATTTATCTGATTTTATCTGGATACAGATAAATTGTGCATAATTGGTGCTAAAGCAGATGCTAATGAAGGTGCTAAAGAAGATGCTAATGGTTGCTAATTTCATCTTTGAGTTTAAAGCTTGCGTCTTGTAGAGACCAGAGAGCAATCACAAGCAATGCCAGCATGCTAATCTGACTCACCCAAGTTTGGAAGTGTTTGTAGTAACTTTACTCTAGAGAATAATTTTTACACAAACTTTCTTTGTGTGACAAGGAAAATACAACTGATCAAAAATGTGTGTTCAAGCATATAAAGTGCAGTTAAAATATACTCATAAAAGCCATTTCTTTTTTTTAAATGCATATAAAAATAAAGTATATAGAAACATGTTTGAAAAAAGCAAACACAGTTTCATGGAAAATAGCTGTGTGCTTGTACCTAACGTGTTCTTTCCCACTCCCCCAAAATGTAAAAAAAAAATATTATTGGCCTTTTAGTAAGTTAATAATCCTCCATAATAGACCACATGCAAACAAAAAAAAACCAAAAAAAAAAAAACTCTGAGAGCCTAAACAGGAAAAAATCCAAACATATTCAAACATAATCTGCAAGATCACAGCATAAAACAGTGACAGAAAGAAGGCTCAGTCATTAAATATTCATTTCATCTTAGAAAAAAAGAAATAAATATCTTAGACACATGACTGACTGTCATTGTTCAAAAAAATGTCTTTCAGCATTAATGCTGGCAAAGCTACCTCCTATTTTTTTATGCAAAGAACACACTAACTTCATTTTTGTTAGTGTCTTATAAAACGGGAGGACCATAGACCTCCCTTGTCTTTTGCAATTTATTTCAATTTTAGTAATAACACAAAACAAAGCAAAGTGACCCAATTAAATTGAAGATTATGAAATAAGATGATGAAATAAGATGCCAAGCAGCTGTCAATTAAAAATGTTTAAAGTTATTTAAAGGAAACTTCACAAGGGGTAAAATGTGATCTGTGTCTTTATTTATTTACTCAGCAAACCCCAGAAATCCTAATCCAGAAACACAAATTTGTAACCCACAGCTGAGAAACAAAACACAACCCTGCTTTCCTTTGGACACTGTTAAATTTATCTTCTCTCCCAGTTATTCTGTTTTGGTAGAAGTTGACTTCTTGGTAGTGTATTAAAACCAACAGTTGTGAAAGTGTTTGAGTGGAAGGAGTCTCCATGGAAACAGTAGATAAAATTGGGTAATAAAGTATGCTAGTATAAAACTGCATCTCTCCACAGCTCCAAGAAGAAATTATTAAATAAATAAATAGCCAAAACTATATAAAATATTATATAGCTGTATTTGTGACCATACAGGTCTCCAGCAACATCTGTATAACATCAAATGTCACACTGAGATGATAATTTGGGACAATACACCCTGAGGTCTTTTTTGTTCTTGTTCTCCTCTTAAGCAAATAATTGCTACTAGCAAAGCATACATTTGGGACAGAATGCAACAGAAAAAGGAAAAATAAAATTTTCCTCAAATCCAAGAAAATTATATATTTCAATTCATCTATGAAGTCACCTTTTTGTAATGAGAATAGTGAGGTAGAGATATTAAGCAAAAGAAACCTTCAAAGAACTGAAAGACTTGAAAGGAAGAATCATAATCACACAAATTATATTAAAACAAACAAAAAAATGGATTAGCACTTCCAAAGCAACAAGAATAAATCCATCCTATCAAAGGGAACCTAATTGAAATATGGATGTTCTACATGACAGCTGACACAATGCAGTAAAATCAAAAGCTGAGGCCTTGACAAATTGAAAAAATCCCTGAACTTAAAGCTTTCCTTGGCCAATCAAGTTGATCCAGGAAAGTAAATCCACAAATTAATCCTATGGTTTTCTTTATGTATGTACTTTCACGGTTCACATACTCACACTTTTTCTGACATTTTCACAAACTACTTTTTCAACTTCTTAATAGACAGTCAATAAGCTACCAATATTCTCTCTAGATCAGAATTGAAACGCAATGGGATTCAGTGCCCAAGAAAATATAAAATTTCATAGTTAAATTAATGGCTCAGACAAATCCTTTCAATTCCAGCATTTAGCTCCATGCTCTTTGAATAAAAGGAAGAGTAACCTCAGGAAGCTCAGCAATACAATGGTTTTTCTGTCCATTGCATTGTAACAACCAGATACTAGAAAATAGCCCTATTCCTGCAGTCATTTGCTGGCAGTCTTGAATGCTACTTTGAATTACAGATTTCTCCTTGTTACACCAAAGTGCTAAAGTACAGCTAAATTCAAGTCACTGACATTTACGAAACAACCATACTCTAAGTCATAATGTAAGGTAAGATGGTTCAGATGTAATTTCTTTTACCTTTGTCGTTTCCAGAATTTCCTCCTTGGGAAGAATAAAGAAGCCTAAACTTTCCATGTCTTTTTTGTACATTACAAAATGTGGCATACAAATTCTTTAAGCATCCCCCCACTTTTTGAAAGACAGCAGTTACTAGGGAGGAGTAGCTCCCAGTTCTCAACTGATTAACACTTCCTGTATTTCTGTATGAAGTTTTAAGAACAGGGTTGCATATGGTAAGTTTCCCTAGTGATTCGTTATAACAAACATTAGGGGTCTGCCCCTTAATTTAAAACAAGATTCAACCGTCAGCTCATTGAAAAAAAGCATTTTAACCTCTATTTTGAAGCTGGTTTAAGCCTGTGAATACAAATTAATGTAAGTGGAGTTGTATAAATGTTTAATGTGGATGATAAAAATATGAAAAAAAGTAGTGACATGAAAGCACTGGTTACATATTAAATTTAAAGCAGTATATATTTAAAATTTATAGATATAATTTACTGGAACAGATTATATACAATTTTGGGTTCATGTACTTAGTTTTACAATATGCAGCTGTATTAACATTCATTTCTATCTTACCATTTAAATCCACTGAATTTTATTTGTGCAATAAATACTACTGTGAATTTTAAAAAAATTGAAAACATTTATTTTTATTTTCCCCCCATATACTCAGTGAACTTCAGTTGCAGGATTTGTTAATGAAAATGTTATAAATCTGAAGAAGGGATCTGCACTTTGTGCCATAGGTTTCCTTTACAACTAAGATATAGCCTGGTTTAAGATTATTTTACAAATTAATTTACCTAAAGATGCTGGAAGGATGGAAGTCAACAGATACTAGAATGACTCTAGAATAGAAAAGAATCACTAAATAATTATAAAATTTCCTCTATCAACCAGTTAGCTCTAAGACCATTCTTTTTCATTTTTCTAATGATGTCACCAGTTTTCTCTCTTTACATGCTAATAATGTATTACTTCTCATTCCTATTACACTTCAAAGATAGTAAAAAACCTGTAAATAGACGAGATTGCACCTATATAAATGAAAGGAGTGGAGGAGTGGAGACAATACTGCATTGATTCCCAGCTTGAGACTGGACAGGAAACTGTTCCAAACTAGTTGCTCACTGAAAACACTCTACTTGTAATAGTGCACTGCTACAGCCTCTACCCACTGCCCCTCATCAGTCATCACCTTCAAAGCTGAACAGGAGCAGTATCTGCCCAGTTTGAACTCTACATGGCATTAACCCTCCTGTCTCAGCTACCAGCTTGGCCTGGATGCTTGCTTATTGTCACCAGGCAGCAATGTAAACTCCATGACCTAAATTGTAGGCAAAAAACCATACTTCTTTACATACTTCATTACAATCCTCTGACCCATTGTCACCCACAGGGTAGTTCTGTGTTTCTGAGACAGTCAGTCAACTGAGGATGCTTATCCTAAGGGGCAGCTCACGGTTATACTGGACTGACCTGTTTACTGACTAGAGAGGCCATATCTTTTTGACCTATATCCATCCTCTTAATCTTCAAGAGATGGGGGAGAGAGAAGGTTCTCAACTGAGTTTATGTAGAAAGTTTTGCTATGAGGTGGGTGGATAGGAAAGTTGCAGGGATGGCCTATGTGAGTGGACACCAGGAACTGTCTCTGTGTTGAAGAAACTCAGCACCAGCTGGCTCCAAAACACAGCCCATACTGGCCAAACATAACTGGCACTGCTGTCGGTGCCTCTGTGTTAATAATATGTAAGAAAAGGATGAATAATGTGCAGCATCCGTGAGAGAGAGAAGTGAGGAAAATATGAGGGAAATGGTCATGACGAAGGAGGAGGAACAGGTGCTCCAGATGCAGAGAGCTAAGATTGCCCTGAACCCCTTGGAGAAGTCCATGGTGAATCAGGTTGTCCCTCTGGAGCCCATTAAGCACCATGCGGCCTGCAGCCATGAAGCAAATTCAGATCTCAATGTATTCTGCAAGATTACAGTATCATAAAGCTACTTTTCTGAAATGAACTCTAGAGTAATTTTACAAAATTTAACCCAAGGTTTAAAGAAACTCCAACAGAAATTTAAATTCAAATTTCTAGTCCCACAAGGCAAAGAGATCTCCTTGATGTGACAGTTTCTTAAAGATCAGACTCGAGGAGTAAAGAAGCTTTCTCCAGTAAAACGGCACTGTAGAAGGAATGTAATGAGTGTGTAAGTATATTTTGACAGACAGCCACTGAAATCAAAGGCAAAGGAAAGTCCTCTATGGTGGTACTCGACACATCATCCATATGTAGCACAAAGCACCATTTCGTAATACTTCTGAATTATTCAGGTCAAAAATGCTCTGACAAAATTATTGTTAGACTCTTGAAAGTATTAAAGATATGTGCTTCAATAGCCTTCAAGGGAAATCAACTTTATAAAACCCGCCTTGTTACCTGCTGGCTTATATTGCATGCTCTTTGTGCAAGTTTCTTCAGTGCATATATCTGCTTTAATTACTGTCTCAGTAACATGTGTTTACTACCAACATGCAAAAACTCACAGAAAATCTATATTTATGCCAGTGCTTAAAAATTTACTCCCAGAGCATAAGCCTTGTCACATGCCTTGCAAGACTAGTAACTTAAGATGTCTGAGTGTTATATCTCACTGTGATCTCTAAATTAGAACTTCAACACTGTAAGTCATTATATTTTGGTTTAATTTTTTTTTTAAATGTAGCTTGACTTCTTTTAAAAAGTAAAATATGTTATTAAACAAAGATAAGGAAAACTTATACTATTCTCTTCTGACATATAATTATCTCCAGACTTAAAAAAAAATTATGGAACAGAAGTTATAACTTTTATTATCTATATTTTCAAATTAATGAGATTACAATATAAGCTAACAACATGGTAGTTTTCTTTTAGAAATAATATAACTAGTCAAGGAAAAATTTCAGTAAATGCTTATAATTAGAAATACTGTCTGTGACATACCCAGTCCCCCATCTCATAATTTTTCTAGTGGAATAATATCACTTTATTGCTACAATTAGAATTAATGTAAACATATTTTTCCTGCTGTTTCCACCCTTTATAGGTCTTTTTGATTTTTGGTTTATTGTGTTCCTTGCTATGTAGAAGATTTCAGAACATTTTCAGGACCCACATGCAATATCAGAACACCAGGCAACATGTTCTCAGCAAGTCACATGTCAGAATTTACAATGGTTTAATGTTTGAAGGGTAGGGATTCTGAAGAACCACTCCAGGAAAACCTATATTGAAAGAATCAACATCTGCTTTAAACCTGAGCAGAACAGACTGGTTTGTTACCTTACATATGTATTACCTTGTATGTATGCACCAAATAATGAGCTAATAATTTTCTATGCCTCTTCTTTCTCTTGCATATTTTGTATTCACAAAAACCAATAAGGGCGCCATATGGTACCCATACCAAGTTCATAAAAAATATTTTGGCAATTTATTCTGAAGAAAGATAATTATGGATGGTATTTGGTTTAGTTCTAAAACAAAGAAAAGAAAGAAAATTGAAAGTGAAAACATAAAGTTACCAGTCTTTTTTTCTGATTTTGTAATTTTTTTTTATATATATTAATCTGTCTTTAATACTCTCCAAACATCTTTTTGCTTATTTTCTGTTGTGGTTCTGGTAAGCTTTAATGGAGGGCCAGTTCTGTAATTTCTCTCGCTGTGAGAAGTGCTCACTGTATTATTACCAAAACTCAGCATATGTCTCTTCACAGACTGTGGAGCAGTGACATTTCCATTTCAGCAGTTTTCCTTTTAAAACAAATTTTGAAAAGTGCAACAGAAAAACATGAAGTAGATTAATAAATTACTCTTTAGTTTGGCTGCTCATTAGCATTTCAGTGAATATTACAGCATTTCAGTGCCATTTCTGGTCTCACCTGTCCTATATTTTAAGTGTTTTGTAATTTTTTTTGTATTTTTTCAGGAAATACTGTAAGTGCCAACTCTTTGTCCATTCCACTTACAAAGCACAGCATGGTGTTCTATTGAAAGAAGAGGATTAATTTCCCAAGGATGTGTCAACATTTTTTTTGTTTGCTAAATAAATTTTTTGTTCTAGATCATTAGCGCAAATACAAAAATGTTTAACCTCAGTTATAAACTCAAATATTATCTTTGATAGGGATTTTAAAATTTATTTTCAGTAGTAGAAGTATGGTTTTTTGCCTACAATTTAGGTCACGGAGTTTACATGTTTAGAATTATTGACATCAGCACATAACTAAATGGGCAGTAATACAATACCTTATGCACAAAAATTAGAGTCAAAAGAATACATTAATAAAATTGTATGACCAACTCCCTAATCTCCTTTTCATTATTGAGGAAATACTAGCAGTCTCTTCAACATAATGTCTGTTAGAAAAGATACTTATGACCATAAACAGATGGCAAGAACATGCTAATATCTTACTAATTGTATTCTGTTCTTTGTTGTAATGTCAATTGCTTATGAGAGTGCTATAAAACCACAATTAGTTGGAGGTAAAATTCTAATTGCAATTGCTCAGCAGCAATAATTTATAAGGGAGGGATGATCTGGCATAGTTTGCAAGAAGGCACAAATACAGGAGATGGTTGAAGATGAGAACTTTCCTTAATTTTTCTTTACAAAGTAACTGTGCTGAGATGACATTGTGCATGGTTTGTTTTGAGTAAAGAACAATCTCCTTACAGAAATCCATCCACTGAAATTTATTTAACAGGATAGGCTAAAGAGTCAATAATGTATCAATCCTGTTAGCTATATGTAACAGTTAATCATCATACTCAATTTTTGTACAAAAAACCAGTCTGTCTTGGTGACTCTTATATGTAATGATTCTGGTAATTTTAGGTAATTCCAAATTTATGTAAATCCTATATTTAAGTAATTTCTGGTGATTTTAGGATTCCCTATTAAAAATGTTTATTAACTTCCTGAAATAATCTAAAGTCATAATTGATGTGTTCTGTGATTTCATCATAAAGTGAAACATCAACATTATGGGGTTTTGCCATTTCTGCTGAGGAATGCTGGTTGAATAAAAGTCTATGGACTGTGAATTAACAGGATAAAGAGATAAATGGTTTAGGCAGGTGCTGTGTTTGTATATCAGCATAACATTTGTGTCTTTTAATAATAAGTACCTTATGACTTCAGGGAAGACAGAGTAGAACTGGAATTGGTTTTCCAAAAAGGCCACATGTCTTCTGTCTTTGGAGGTTTTTCTAGATTCAGCGACAAAAAAAGGTATAAATTCCCTGCTCAAATCTTGTTTGAAGTTCCACCCAGTGGAACTGGGTGACCTCCAGAAGACCTTCCAAGCAATACTATTACAGTTCTATGGAAAAAGCAGCAGGGTTTTTCTGAGAAGCCTTTTTTGGATGCGAGCCTTAATAGAAGATAATACGGCATGAAATCATAGAAAAGACATATTTTTATGTGTTAATATTGAAATGCACTGCAAAGACAACATATTAGGCTGATTTATTTTAAAACTCAGTTGTATCAGGTAAGCAGACGAGTGGAGAATAAGCCTAAATGCAGTTCAAATACAACAGAATTTCTAAAGCTCATCATAGTATATTTATCACAGAATCACAGAATTTTCCAGGTTGGAAGAGACCTTCAAGATCATCGAGTCCAACCCATGCACTAATACCTCAACTAGACCATGGCACCAAGTGCCACATCCAGTCTTTTTTAAAACACGTCCAGGGATGGTGAATCTACCACCTCCCCAGGCAGGCCATTCCAGTACTTTATCACTCGTTCCGTAAAAAGTTTTTTCTAATATCCAACCTGTATTTCCCTCGATGCAGCTTGAGTCTTTGTCCTCTCATTCTGTCCGTTATTGCCTGGAGAAAGAGACCAACCCCCAGCTGACCACAACCCCCCTTCAGGCTGTTGTAGAGAGTGATAAGGTCACCTCTGAGTCTCCTCTTCTCCAGGCTAAACAACCCCTGTTCCCTCAGTCTTTCTTCATATGGCTTGTCTTCCAAGCCCCTCACCAGCCTCTTTGCCCTCCTCTGGATGTGCTCAAGCATCTCAATGTCCTTCCCAAACTGAGGGCCCAGAGCTGGACGCAATAGTCAAGGTGTGGCCTCACCAGTGCCGAATACAGGGGAAGAATGACCTCCCTGCTCTTGCTGGCCCCACTATTCCTGATCCAGGTCAGGATGCCATTGGCCTTCTTGGCCACCAGGACACACTGCTGGCTCATGTTCAGCCAGTTGTCAAGAAGAACCCCCAGTCCCTTTCTGCCTGAACACTGTCCAGCCACGCCATCCCCAGTGTATAATGTTGCAGGGGGTTGTTGTGGCCAAAGTGCAGGACTCGGCACTTGGACTTATTACACTGCATCTTGTTAGACTCTGCCCATTTGTCCAACCGTTCCAGGTCTCTCTGCAAAGCCCTCCGTCCCTTCAACAGATCAACACACACTCCCAGCTTAGTGTCATCTGCAAATTTACTAATGAAAGCCTCAATACCCTCATCCATGTCATCAATAAAAATATTGAACAGAACTGGCCCCAGCACAGACCCCTGAGGGACACCACTGGTGACTGG
>VZUI01037067.1:0-40783 GCA_013401135.1 Cettia cetti | reverse complement strand
CACCCCCCCAAAAAAAAAAAACGCCACAGTGAGAGGGAACAGATGATGCCCTGGCTGAAGAAGAAATAGATGCACCCCCTGATCCTAATTTGAAGACTCACCATGACCTAAAGAACTGGACAGGTGTGGGAATAGGAGAGGAAGGGTGAGTAGTTCAGAAAGTGTTCTGGTGCTCCCATGAGATACGAGGATACAGGACGTGAGCCTTGTTTTACAACTACAGTCCTCTGCGCTTTCTGGTTCCTCTGGGTTGCCATGACAATGTGGGCAACCTTGCCAGGCTTCCCCCATCAAGCTGATCTTTTCAATAAAGAGCTGAATATTAAAAAAAGGCATAAGCCCTGTTATTTTCACTTTTAGGAGGTCAGAAGACCAAATCCATCAGGGCTGGACACAGGTCCTTGTGATGATCCCTGGTGGACAAGAGAAGGAATCACGTCTGCCCTCTCCCAGCCGTACTCTGGCCCCATCCCACCTTAGCAAGATATGAGTTCATGTCACAGCTTGGCTTTCAGAGTCTGACAAACTCCTCACAGCACCAACACTGTTGGCATTTCAGGATGTCAGGGAAAGAGAAGGGCTGTGTGGGATGGAGACAGGCTGTGGAGGGTCCATTTCCATCCAGCTCCACCAGAGATGTCATCTTCCCAACTACCAGTGTGAAATCCCTAGCCCTTTTCTGGAAAGACCAACAAGCCACTGGCTTCCCCTGACCAGCACATTCATGAGTGAGGGCTGAGCAGAGGAAGCTGTGGAACAGCAAAGTTCCCTGCCAACCTTCGCTCCAGTGAGGATATTTGGCTTTGGGAGAGCTTCTGACAATCCTGGTTAACAGCCTCTTCATCTATTCATGCTGGTGATAAGCCCTGGAAGCTCTGGGCCATTGTGACCCTATAATCAAGATGGTTTGAAAGAAGCAATTTTCTCCTCCTGCAGCTCAGTTAATTCTCTTTTAATTGCTTCCCATTTTGCATAGATCTCCCTTGCTTGCCATGGCACTGGCTCCACACTTCTGCCTCTCCAGCAGTGCTTGACTTGTGCCTTGTTTTGCCAGATTGGGATTTGTGATGATTTGGACTATGCCAGGGCCTTCAAAGCTCCCTACACAATTTAGGTGTACCATGCCTGAGTTGCAACTTCTATAGGAGAACATCTCTGGGGACTGGACTAGTCTTTGTTCCTTGGTATCACATTATGTATGGGGGCACTTCTTTTTGGAAAAAGAAATGGAACAACATGGGAATTACACATACATGGGAAATTTAGCTGCAGGAAATGTATCTTGTTTGGAAAAAAAATAAAGCAAACCAAGTAGAATTAATTGTTTAAGACTAAAATTTTATCCTGGGGGTCAAAAGAGAGGAATGAAGCCTTTGTAAGTTGATCTGAATTAAAATATGTGGGACTTGTCCATTTTAAGGTTGGGGTTTTGTACAAGGGTTAACAACAAGAAGAAAAGGAGTTAGAACCCTCCTGACCAAAGAAGCTGATGAAAGTTTTGACAAGGAGCTGGGGACCAGCATCCAAGTGGACTCAGTTGTATTGGGAGCACCTGATCCTGGGTGTAAGCAGTGAGACTGCTCCAGAAGTGGGTGAGATGCACTTTGATCCAGTTTGTGATTTATGCATCAAACCTCAATTCTGGCAGTAGGAAGCAATTCCTCCTCTTCCTGGTACTCCAGGCCCTTGTCCAAAGTTGCTCTCCAGCTCTCTTGGAGCCTTTTTGGACACCTGAAGGGGCTCTAAGGTCTCCCTGGAGCCTTCTCCAAATGAACAACCCCAGCTCTTCTTGTGTGTCTCCAGAATAGGGGATCATCTCCATGGCCTCCTCTGGAATCACTGCAGAAGGTTCCATGTCCTTTCTTTTTTGAGGTCTCCAGAGCTGGACACAGGACTCCCTGCATGCAAATGGGGCAGGACATTCCCCAGAGGAAAAAAATAGTCTACTTTATGTGCTTATTTATTATTATTCAGTGTGTAGCCTCTAAACACACCTTAACCACATCAATGCATTAAAATATAGCTCCCTTTAGCCACCCAAATAATTTAAATCAGAAACATGAGCATTTCTGTTACTTTGGCTTGGATTAGTGATGGAGAGTCACTCAAATTCCAATCAGGATGCAATTATTCTTGCCTATAATCCAAGGCTTTTCCTGAATATCTCATCCTATTTTCCTTTTGAACTAGCTGGCACAGTCACACTGCTTTTTCCTGACTTGTACTAAGATCCTGCTTCTGTGCTTGTGTGTTTCACTCTCAGGCTGCAGTTTTCCCTGTTTGTGTTTCTCCAGGTCTCTGGCTCCTGCTGTGTCAATAATTGTCCCTCTGCTATCATCCCCACAGGAATCTTCAGAGCCACCAGTTCCTTGTGACTCTCCAGCCATCTCACTGCAGGAAGAGCCTCATCCACCCTCCAAGATCTCACCTGGCACCCTCAGAGTGCCAAGCACAGGTTAGGAGGCCCTACTGGTTGCAATATGACTGGATCATCTGCTCTTCCAAAGTCTGGTTTCATCCCAAACAAAGCTGACATTCATCTGGAAGGAGAGATGTTAACAGTCCCTGGCAGTCAGAGAAGATCCTTTGGGACTAAGGCACGGGCTCTGACACCTTGTGTTTGGAGGTCAGCCACACTCAGCACACAAACCCTGAAGACTTTTTGCTGGTTGGGCTTTGACAGCCATGTCACCAACACCATGTTCTGAGAAGGGCAGGTGGGGACAGATCCTTGGTGATTTGCCTCTATGAAAAATGGGGAGGCAGAAAATGAAGCAGCCAGGGACCAGGAGAGGACATGGACATCTGGATCTCAAGCATCTGCATTGGGCTCACTGGGTACTGGCCCTGTGGGCACAGTGCTGACTGATGGAAGTTGTGACTCTTCTGCTGTACCCAGAATTAGGGTCTGGCAGGGCACCTGGATACATCAGCCAGCTGGCTGGAAGTGCAAGCTACTCAGAACAGACAGCAATTGTGTTTGGTGGGGTTGGCCGGGTCAGGGTCGGGTGCTGGGGACATTTCCTTAGGGCAGAAGGAAGCTCTGGGCTGCTGAGGAGGGTCCCAAGCCCCTTCACGCTGATGTCTCCTGAAACAGGTCTCAGACCTGTTTGGAGGATGCTCTGAGGCTGGAGGATGCTTTGCAGCAGAGGTGTCTGTCAGGATCGTGCTCAGTCAGCAGAATCCAGTATTTCCCAAAATCCATAGCAAATCTGTGCCTCAGTTTCCACACTAGGAGGAGGCTCAGCAACAGATTTCAGCAGCCTAAAGGAAAATTTCCTATGGAAAATTTTGCCTGACAGGGAGGAGGGCAGAGCCAGGGTCTCAGCCATGGTGCTTGCAGAGGCTCTCCTGGGAGTAGGTGGTTGGGGACTGCAACTATTTCCAAACATACCCAGAAAAACTGGACAGTCCTTGGTGCATATCCTTCTGGATGAGAGTGCCAGGGAGGATGGACTCAGTTGTGGGTGAGCTCACAAATTCCTGGTTGTGGGATTAGTCCATCCCTGCTCTGTGGAGGTGTCAATTCCAGCAGGCTATGTGATCACATACCTCTGCTGCCTTCGGTACAGCCTGGGGTCTCCTCAAAGATCCTCTTCTCCATGGCTGAGCAGACAAGCTCTCCCATGGAATCACTTGTGTCTCTGATCTTTAGTTTTTCTCCAAATTGGAAAAATATGTCCTTTTGAAATGTTCATGAAGGTGGCAAAACTCTGTGTCTCCCACCACCACATGTGACTGAGAGCCATTTAACTGTGACTGTGGTGACAAATGTCAGCACAAGGCTTCTCTGGAGAGAGCAGTGAAGGAGGGGACATTGGAATTAAAGGATTAAATATTTATTTGGGAGTTTAGCAGTGCTCAAAGGACAACACTGATGAGAGGTATCTTGGGGCAGACAGTGCTGAAGGCCACAAGTGAACCCACTGGGCTGTAAAACTGCCACAAGATTTCCTCTCTCCTGACGTCCCACCCATTCCAGAGTTCTTACCTGCCTGGGAAGGTACAGCAGGGTTCAGTATCCAGGAATAGCCCAAAGCTGTGAACCACCAGACAGTTTTGTGTTGTCTGAAGAAGGGGAATGACAGCCCTGCTTTGCTTTAAATACCAGCCATAAACCCTCTGATTGATGTGCCATAGAACTGGGTGGTCCTGGCTCTGGCAGTGGGGATATTTTCACGGGGCAGGCTGGTTGGAAGGTGGAATGAAGGCACAGATCCTCCACAGGGAATCAGGATCATAAGCTTCCCTCTGCCTCCATTCAGGCTCTAGAGGGCAGGTTTTCTCCATTGCTGGCCCTTGGTTTGCTGAGGATGTGTCTCGGCACCCCAGCTTTGATTCCAGGTGATGGGACTGAAGGTGGGAAGTGACTCCAGGGCTGGCAACAACTTCCATGGTGGGTTTAATGTGCCAACTAAATAAACAACCTAATAAAAATCCAAGAAGCTCCTCTGCATCATCCCTCTGGGATATCCCATAGCACCATGAGATCCCGTCCTTGGGGTCCCATTTTTCTTTTCCCAGCTCTGAAAGGTACCAGGTCAACATAAAGGGTCAACACAGGATGATCCCAAGAGGCTTCAGTCTTGTTAAGAGCACTTGATTGGCAGGTCATTAATTTCAGAGTTACTTAATAACTTTAAATACAATCATGTAATCAGCAGGAACCCATAATTATTATTTATGTGCATGGTGCTGGGGGGATGCAGAATTTGTTTTATAGGTTTTAGATATGAGTTTAGGATTTTTATTATAACTTTTGTGTAGTTTTAGTTACCCTGCTTGAGGCCTCCTACCTTGGAATTTGTTACTATCATAGTTTGATAAGGGTTTCTATGACTACTTTGGTCTCTGCCCAGAGACTGCTCCCCATTGGTTCTTTTATGTATTCTTTTTCCCTTTGTCCATCATGGGATTTACCTCCAAGGTCAAGTTGCCCTCGGAGAAGATTCAGCCAGCAGCTGCCACAGTGTCTGTTAAGACCACTCCCCAATTTATCTCTGATTTGTTAGAGTTTAGGTAATTTTGTTGGCATTTGTTTCTTTGCAATGTACTATTGGTTGTAACTTGTATCCACCCCCTGTACCCCCTCTGGACAAAACCCCCCTGCAGCCCAGGTTTGGGGTCTCTCCTGAGGCACTGGACCGGAGGCAAAGGGGCTCCCCTGTGACCCCCCAATAAACCTCTGTTCCCCAGATGTCTCCGAGAGTCCCCTCTTTCAAGCCACGGCCGTGACAGTGTAAGTTGAGGCACTGCTGAGCCAAGAATTCACAAACAGATCTTGTTGAGGCGTATCAGAGCTGACTGGGTGGTCTAGCCAAAACACCGGGCTGACCAGAGACAGATATGCACCCCAACATGGTGCTTACTAAATTACAGTGCTCTCCAAGGCTCTGTGTGATCAACAAATTAATTCTGCATCAGAAGAGCTTGACCAGAAATGTTTGTGTCTGAATTTCACTTGCAAACATTGATGTGTGAAATGAAAGTCGAGTTTAATTGGCCCTCCCTCCTGCTGTGAAACACATTTACATTTTTATTCTGTATTATCTCACCTGGGAAGGGAGAAAACCTGGAGTACTTTCTCCAGCCCTGATGGTACATATCTGGAAAACCCATGTGGGATTCTCTTGGATGAGATGGTGTGGATACCTTTGTGGGGAGAGCCACATCCATGCTCTGGGCACATGGATTTGGGGTAGAAAGGAGACAAAAAGGCTTTTGGACCAGTGAGATGCTGAGCCCACTGCAGTGTGAGAATGCTCCTATGGAAACTGGGGAGGAGCTATGCCAGGGTTGTCTTTTCCAAGAGATAAACATGCCCCAAAAGTACTTGTAAGAATAATTGAAGTATTTTTAATCAAACAAGACTGAGAATACACACTCCAGCTACAGAAAGCAAAGTCATGTCAGTTGGAGCAGACCACCAAGAGAAGGGGAAAACCGTGATGTGAAAACAGATGCTTCTGTTTGGGTTTCTTTCTTTGGTTTTTCAATTTCCAGCTTCTTTCCACCAAAAGACTCCACTTTAGAAAAATCCAAATTGAACATGTAGCACATCATTTTTTGGCAACATCACTTGCAGGGATGATGAAGAAAGTTCTCTGGGGCATTTCCCTTTCTCCACTGCCAGCAGATCTTTATTAGCTCCTGCCAAAGTACCCAACTGAAACCAAGAAATGAAGACACAGAAAACACAAGTCTACTCCTTCTAGGGCAATTTCAGAAAATGTCCATAGAGCTGGGAACTCTCACTTCTCATTGCATAACTCCAGGGGTTTTTCACACCAGTATTTTGAAGAAGGGGCAGTTATTGGGACTGTTGGCAGTAGCTGAACTTGAACAAAGACTGAAATGTGCCCCATGTGCAGGATATGGTCCTGGTTGTGGTCACTGTGTCATACTGGGAACTATTGCTGTTCCCAGCAGGTTATTGGAGTCAATGGGATATTTCCAGTTTGGCTGCACTGTAATCATGCAGATAGAAAATCAGAATGGAAGGGAAGTGGGAGGAATTTGCTCCAAACTATTAAATTTCACAAATGTTTGAAGAAAGGAGCCAGAGGTTTTTCCCTATGCTTCCCTTTAAATAAAAAAATGGCAAGATTTTTTTTCCTTTCTGGTGGTATATCCTGAGGAAATTACAGAATACTGCAATTTCAAAGATGTTTAAATCTGCCCAGGGCAGGAAACATTTATGCCTGTTCTTCATAGCGGGAAAACTAGGGGCTCACACCAGACCCTGTACAGCCCCAGTGGCAAAATCCCTGGGATGCAAAGGGCAGACAGTCCATAAACCTGCTGTAATCCGTCCCCTGCCTGGGCATAGCCAGACCTTGTATGGGACAAGGAAAATGTGCTCCAAAGAGGTCAAATCCCTCCACTTGCATGGATCTCTCTGCTCAGCTGCTTTCAATGACCACATGGAAGAGGGCAATGGGAGAGCAGAAACTGGGGACAATCTGGAGTCCCCAGAATGGGGAGGGACATAGTAAGGGAGGTAAGGGAGGAAAAGAGGTTGTTGCTCCTCCAAGGCACTTAACCCCAACATGGGGATGGTTTGGTCCCATCCCCCACACAAGAGCAAGGAGCAGCTTTGGCACTGGGCCCACCTGTCCAGGTAAAAGCAGGGCAGAGGGGGCAAAGAAGGGGGGCAATGAAGAGGGGGCAAAGCCAGGCCTGTCCCTGTGGTAGCTGCCTTTGGGGATCTCAGCCACTGCTGCACTGCAGGGCTCCTTCACATTTTCAGCCTCTGAGGAGGGACATGGAGTCAGCCTGAGGTCCATGGCTTTGCAGAGACCTGTCGATGCATCTGGTCTGGTCTAGAGTATTTAACTAATTCCTGTGCTTCCCTCCAGATCAAGCCCACTCTATGTGACTGTTTAGAGCCCCTAGGATCCATCCCTATGGGAGGGGAGTTCTCTCTCCCACCCCATTGCTTTGCCCCACCTTTGGTGTCAAGATAAGAAATGATCTGGTCAGACCAAGCAGCAGTTACAGGACATCTGGAGACCCAGCAAGAGACAAGGACTCAACCCCAGTGCTACAAAAACACAGCTACACGAAACAAAGTCTGCAATCACTCCAGAGGGCTTTCCATTCATCCCCTTCCAACATGTAGGGCTTTGGCTCCTCTAGAGGGTTTTACCCCTCACCAGCAGCATTCCAGCATGTGCTCACTGGAAGGGTGACCCAGCTTCCAATGTAATTAGCCCCATAAACTGTCCCAGCAATGTCCTGTTGTCCTGTCACCTCAAAGCAGACAAACCCTATAAAGGCAGTGACATGAGATATCCTGCCCAGAATGGAGCTGGCAGAAAGCTGCTGCAACCTCTCCAGGTTCTTCTGGCTCTTTCTGCCTTGCCAGCAGGTCACACAGCTGCCAGGCAGATGATAAGGCAGCATCTCAGCTGTCCTGTTCTCCAGGCCTGTTCAGCAGATGGGGCAGGACTGTGCAGGTGTCCCATGACCGAGTGAGTTCATGCTCTCCTTGTGGGGCTGGGACCACAGGCAGGACCTGGTCCTGTGCCATGCCCCCTTCCCAGGGGCTCCCCACAATGGAGATATTGGCTCCTGGTGCGGCCTCTCACTACCAGCTCAGACAGCTGTGGATTGCTTGATGCTGTGGAAGCTGACACGGGTTGGGGAGGTAGGGATGGACATGGCCCTCGCCACACGGGCGCGGATGGAGTGCTTGTCCTGCCACCGGTGCCACCGCTTCCGTACGGCTGAGCGCACCTGGGCGAGATGAACAAGGGATGTTTGGTCATCACACAAAGGCTCAGATGCACCAGTGATCCTTCTCCTCAGTCCTCCAGCCAAAAAAGGACTAATGGCATGTGATTTGGTAACAAAACAGGTTCATGTGGTGTAAACTTTCCTGAGCCAGCAAAGGTGTGGGAGCATTTGGAGGAGACAGAGGAAAGAGCTGCCCAAATATTTGACCCCAGGATTCACTTCTACTCTCAGTTCCTTTGCTTTCTGCTCTTTGTGTTTTGGTCAGAGCCTGAGAGATGTCCTCATTCGTGTGCAATCCACATGTGTATGGGGCTCACCCAGGGGAAAGATTTCCCTGGGATGGGAAGGACCCTTGGCTCTGCTGCACCAAATCACACAGGTGCACCCTGAAAGCATCTGTTCTTGGGGGTGGTTCTTCCTCCTCCAGAGGAGGAGACAGACAGCAGCCATTCCTGTCTGGGCAAAATCTGGGGCTGCACAGGTACCTGGGGCTGGAGGTGAAGCACCAACTCCAATCACCAAAGACCTTCAGATGGGGAACTAGGGACCACCACCGCCCAAGACCTGTGCAGCAGTAAAGCCTCATGCTGAACTTGTCTGCTTGCAAGAAAGGGTGTAGACCCCCCCCCCAAAAACCTCAGCCCCTTGTGCTCACCTCGCTGTTCAGGAAGCAGTAGAAGACAGAGACGAAGAAACCCTGGAAGGAGACAAGCAGCATAGTCACAGCCAACAGGTACCCCCAACCCAGAAGCTTTGGAACAGCCCTGGGGTTTGGGAATGTCTGGTTTCAGGAGGGGGCAGAAGCGGGATGAGGCATCAGCCAGGATAGGCTCCTCCACATCCCTTGGTGAAAGGACTGGGATGGAAGCGGGTGTGGAGGACCATTACCTGGAAAGACTCCAGAAAGGAATTGAAGTATATGAAGACTATCCTGGAGATCTCATCCTCTCCCGGGTTGACAAAGAACAGCATGTAGGTGATCCCCAGCAAGGGCAGCAGCACCAGTGTGGCCTTGACTGCTTTCCTACGGAGAAAACAGGGACCTGAGTGCAGCCCTGGGCACAAGGACTCTGCCCATCTCACTCCCAGCACCAGCATGGCTTGGACAGGTCTGCTGGGATTTGAAAACCAGTGACTGGGGGAGGATGGAGCTGAGTTGGGCTGTTTTCCAGTGCAATTCTCAAGGGACTGGGCTGGTTTGAGCACTGGGCCACTGCTCTGCTTCTACCCCCAGGAAAGGTCAGTGGAGAGCAGAGGCCTGACCTTGAGCTGGCATGGAATGATTGCTTGGCTGTTTTACAGCTCAGTTAAAAAGGAATTAAGGAGGATATAATAATTCACACCTTTAACAGGAGTTTGTGAAAACCTTATCTCAGGTAATTAATTCGATATCTTGCTGAGATTACAATCACTTTGTGAAAAGTCACACTGCTGATACAGAGCATGGGAAGGATTGGCGCTTCATTCCTTTGGATCAGGGGACAAGAACAATGCCAAATCATCAATTTTGCTTAAAGATCCTGTTAATGGACAGATTCCAACACTCAATGGTCATCCCTGGAGGGTCTGAGCTGGGCAGGGAGGGTGTCTGGGACCTGTTTTGCATCTCTGACTTAGAGGAGGAAACAGTCCCTGACACAAATAGGCTGATGGCATGGAGGAGCTGGAGGAAACCAAGGACAGGAGCTGGAAAACTACAGTACGGCACATTCACTGGTGTAGCTTCTCCAAGGGAGCAGCCATGGCAGCAGGGGACACATCAACTTTTTACCATCTAAGGTGAGGTGGAGCTCTACAGGGCTGTCCCTTGCCTGCTTTAAGCAGAAGTGCACAGTTTATAACATACCAAGTTCTCCAAGCTTTCCTGTCCCACAGAATATTTCTGGGAAATGAAAATGTTCTCCTGCCCAAAGGTGATAAACACTCCCCAAATGAGGCAAATACTGGAAAACCAAAGGTCTCTCAAAATTGCTGACTAGGGCCAACCAACCATTTCCCCAAAACCTTTATCTTTGCTTACCCCAAGCTGAAACCCTCATCCCAGTTCAATTCTCTGTGATGAGGAAAGCTGCCATTTCCCAATAATAGAACCAGAATTTTTCCATTCTCAGCTGAAAAAAACATCCTCCACTTCAAAACAGCTTCTCTTGACCTATACACAGTGAGAGTCCCCAGTTCCTGTCCACAAAATGATCCAGAGACAGAGGCAATGGGAGCTGCTCTGACTGTGCATCTCTTATGTTGTCTTCAAAATATTCCCCAACAGGCAAGGAAGGGTTAAATCTTCCTGCCTCATGCTGTGGGAGTACTGCCTTCTTCTTTACAAGAAGGTATTGCAGTGGCATCAATTCATCACTCCTTCCTCAGCTTTTGCTTTTCTATCGAGCAGTGATTTAATTCTCACTTCCATGCCAGGATTTGCAGCTCCCAGCCTGGAGAGCTCATCAGGTCCCACCAGAACAGGCTTTTGCAAAGAGACTCAAATCCCAAGGGTTCACTTCAAAGGCAGAAACAGCCATCCACACTCTACATCACAAGGCTCTCTCTAGCCAGATTTAATGACCATGTGCCTCCAAAGAGCACTTGAGGTGCTCTTAGGAGTCTCTCCATGCTCCCATCCCCTTGCTACCTGGCTAATGGGGCTGTTTCCATCCCCACTAATTATGAGAGAACCCAGTTCCTAGATTGGCTTACTGCAGGGAGACTCAGGCTCTTACCTGTACTGGATTGTCTCTGATGTGGTTGAAGCTCGGAGCTTTGTCATGAGGATTCGGACAATGTTGAATAGAAAGATAAAGTTGATCTGGGAGGAACAGGGTCACTGGTTAGTATCTGTTCCCCCAGTATCTCCTCTCATTTCCTCTGCCATGGGGTGGGGTAGGGAGGTGGGGGAGCCAGGGAAATGGGAATGTTTCCTCTTGAACCTGATCTACTCCCTTCCATGCACCATGAGAGGATGTCTGCCTTTTTAAAAAACACTTGAACAATAAGATTTAGGAGTTTGGTCAAGGGATCAGGGCAGCAGGGCATGCCAGGAGATTGCCAAGGAAGGACATGTGCTAGAGAAAGGGCTGAAGGTGAAAAAGTAGAGGGAGAGGAAGAATCTAAGTTGGAGAGTGGCTGCCATCACAGCCAAGGTCTGCCTGGCTGCTCTCCCGGCTGCCAAATCACTAAAAAGTGAATGGGAAGGCATCTTTGGAGCTGAGCACAATTGATAGGAATTAGTAGTGGCCTGGCTGCCTGATGGGCTGGGAAATGGGAAGAAGGATCAATTATTCTATTACGCCAGTGATTTTTACTCCCTTGAGTTTTCTCATCGTTGGGCAACGAGGAAGGAAGGAGTTTTGGGACTTCATGCATGGCTTTCTCCTGCAAACACAGGTTGGACCCCCAGCTTGTGACTGGCCACCTCTGCTCTTTCTTGTCCCTCCCCAAAAAACAAAAGCCCCATCCATGGGACCCTTAGATTAAGCATTGCTACTCAGATGGGGACCAGGAACAGAGCGGTGGAATCAGGATCAGGTAATGGAGTCAAGGATCCCATGCTTCTGCAAATGCTTGGCAAAGCATCCACCCACACCCACACAGTGCCAGGACAGAGGTGGAGGAACCTACTGATGAATGTTGGAGTCTGCTGATGGGACGTTCCTGTCAGAATGAGATTTCCAGGCTCCTTCTGCAGCCCACACCAAGCCCAAAATTACTCAAGGGGCATTTTGAGTAAGGAGCAGTGTTGCTATGGGGGAGCAGAACCAGCCCCAGCAGAATGAAGCTAAAGGAGGGAGCCATACCCTATACAGAAGCAGCTGTGTCCCACCTGCTCACAGAACAACTTTGTATTTAGCACACAAGGTCACTTTGCTCTTACCAGAAGCACCAGGATCATGGGACCTTGGTAAATGTAATCAGTAAAAACACCTGCTCGCTTCCCAAACCAGCACCTGCAAGACAGGGACAAGTCGTGTTGGAGACAAGCTTGACATGGGAGTGACCTGGATAGAATTCTGTCCTTGCACAGTCTCTGTAAGTCACTGTCTCTCAGGTGAAACCACTAAAACTCAAACTGCTGTAGCCATTGTGGAATAGCTTCCCTGGAAACTCAGTTAAAGGAGGTGCATGTGGGCTTGTGGGAGTGTTTATGGGCCCCATATGGACGTGGGAGCTGGTTATTGCAGGACAAGCAGGGACATCCTCCTCACAAAGGAGGTGGCTGTCCCCACTTTGTTCTGCATGGGGGCAGCCTCAGTTTACATCCTAGGGGCAGTTTTGGGCACAAAAATATAAGAAAGATCTGAAGTCATTAGAGAGCATCCAAAGGAGGGACACGAAGATGGGGAGCAGTCTGGAGGGGCCACATAAGAAGCAGCTGAGGGCACTTGGAATGTTCAGCTGGGGCAGATAAGACTGAGTTTTGACTTCACCAGGGACTGCAACTCCTCCCCAGGGGCAGCTCCAACCTCTGCTCCCTGTGACAGGGACAGGACCCAGGGTTGGCCTGAGGTTGTGTCACAGGGGAATTTGGGATGGATCTCAGGAAAAGGTTCTTCCCCCAGAGGGTGCTGAGCACTGCCCTGGCTCCCCAGGGAATGGTCCCAGCCTGAGGCTGTCAGAGCTCCAGGAGTGTTTGGACAGCACTGCCAGGGATGCCCAGGGTGGGATTGTTGGGGTGTCTGTGCAGGGCAAGGAGTGGAACTCTATGAGTGAGTTTCTTCCAACTCAGCATATTACATGATTCTCCATAATCTCACACACAGGCCCAGGTCAGCTCTGTCCTCAGCAAATGCTGCAGAAGCTCACTCAGGTGTATCCCTGCCCTGGGAGCACCTTGTCAGGGTTGTTCAATCAGTGCCTGTGTGAGTAGCACAGGGCTTCTGAAGTCAGCAGGGAAAACTACCTCTGGAAAACAGAACAAGCTGCCATTCATCTCCTTTCAACTTCCCACTCTGGGATGAACTCTCAGGTACCTGTTAAGACCTTCATTAGCAGGTGCCTGTGAAAATGGCTCAGGTGGGGGTAATTTAGATCTCTGCTGGTTAAATCCCAGCTCCCTTTAGCAAAGGTGTTGTAGGAGATCTGGTTTAATCTCTTTTTCCCCTTAAAAATCACATTTGCCTTTTGAGGAGAAACAAGCAGGGGCAGGGCTTGTGCTGCAGAGACCTGAAAGGTGGGATAAAAGAAAGAATGGAAGAATAGTATCCTTTTTTTCTTCCCTGACAGAATCCCTGACACAACTGATCCCTGAGGATTTGGGATAGAAAGAAGAATGGAGGATAAGAGCAATCAGGCTCACTTCTCATTGTCGTAGTAGAGCTTCCCAATGGCCCAGGCAACGATGATGGGAAAGGGGATACCTGCAGGGGAACACACAGGTGAGTCTCAGAGGTGCAAGGTTGCCACAAAACCACACTGTAATAGGGGTTTTCTCCCACACAAACCACCCAGTGAGATGATGTGTCCATGCATATCTCATCCTCCTTCTCCTGGCATCCTTTTTGCCACACTTTGTGTGCAAAAAGAACTGGAGTAGGGGATGGAGGGGGCATCACCCATCATTAAACCCTGGGTACTGCTGGGTGAGGGGAAGCCTGGAACTCACACCAGCCGATGCAGATGAACATCCACTTGTGGAGCTTGTCTGTGGAGTAGGTGAGCACGATGGCTGTGTGCAGGTAGCAACCCTCGCCAAACATCCAGAAGAAGTTGGTGACGTGGAAGTAATTGTAGGCAGCAGTGACCAAGCGGCACCAAACCTGCCAGGAGAGATGGAGCCTGTTGATCTCTGTGTCACAGTGGTGCAAACAATGCACGGAGCAGCACAGACCCCAGCAGAGCAACCAACTTCATCCCTGGAAGTGTTCAAGGCCAGGTTGGATGGGGCTTGGAGCAACCTGAGATAGTGAAGGTGGCCCTGTCCATGGCATGGGGGTTGGAACTAAATGATCTTTAAGGTCCCTTCAGACCCAAGCCACTTTGTGGTTCTGTGATCTCCAGGGTCCCCACACCCCCCCAGCTGCTCAGGACTGGGCTCAGCCTGGCAGAGCTGCACCTACCACGTTGCTCTCGTGCACCTCTGGGCTCATGGTGAGCTGCACCACGAACCACGTGGCATTGCGTAGGATGAAGGCTGTGATCAGGTTCCAGTGGATGATGTTTCTCAGACACCGGATGCTCCTGGAGAGGGGTGGAACAATCAGAGCAGGGGGACTGGGGACAGTGGTGTTTGTGGAGCTGAGTGTCTCTTTTGGGACCCCAAGGGTGACCTGCTGGGACCATGTCCTGAGTGAGGTGGGTGGGAAGAAGACCAGGAGGTGGAAGGCACCAAGGAGGATCCTCTGCCTCTATAACCAGGTGCTTTAAAAAAGCAGCAGAAGAAAAATAACCCTGAGATAGGCAGGATCCCTCCAGCCTGAAGGGCAGTGGCTGTGGGGGAGAAGATGGCAACACACAGGAATTGGGTCCATCCTTGCCTGAGATGACCTTGCAGGAACATGGCAGCAGATTTGTCACTCACCGCAGGCGCATGAAGAGGACAAAGGCCACGAGGAGGGCCCCCAGCGAAACACAGTGGCCCAGGTAGTTGATGATGATGGCGATGTGGTAGTGCAGCTTGCTCTTCTTCTGGGAGTGGGGGAGATAGGCAGAGGGTCAGCAGCAGCCCTGGTACCACCATAAACCCACCTCCTCTACCACATCACCTTTGGCAGCTGCACCTCAAATTTTGGGCCCTTTTTCAGGAAGCAATTAGAGTCCACCCTGGAGAGGACAGTGGGAATGGAAGGAGAAGCACCAGCCTGGTTTCATATCCCACTTGTACCAGAGCAGCTCATGGGATGGCTCAATGCTAGGACCTCCTAACCCATCCTCTGGGGAAGCCCTGCTAGAAATCAGCTGAGCTCACAGGAATCTTGTATCTCAGTTCATCCTCCATTGCCCTTGGGGCAGCTGAGAGGCTGGGATGAATTTGGGAAGAGGAAAAGTGTGAGTGATAATTGAATTAATTGATCACTGCTGCTGTTAGGCACTTTTCCAATCGGTGAATTAGCAATTGAGGATGAGAAAACCATTCCTGGCAAGAGATATCAGCATCTTAAATACCAGAATTGGTATCAACTGCAAATGAAAAACACATCTGTTCTTGTTTGCTTCAAGGGGTGGCTTGACCTACTCAGTGGCTTGTAATTCTTGATCTCCATTTATTTATCTCTTTCAGCTTCCTAAGTATCTCCTTTATTCCGTTACCAGCAGGGAAGGATGGGGTTTTCACTGAGTGCTGTGTCAAGAGGGAGCTGCAGGGCTGATCTGTACATAGAGGCCCTGGGGACCTCACACTGCCAATTCTCTTGGACTTTTAATGGGGATGGAAATAGGCATGGGATAATTTCTGATGGGTAGTAAAAATGCAAATCAAGAAGGGGTCGTAACTGCCACATGCAACTTTGTCACTGGGATGGTGTTGCATTCTAAGCCCTCAGCTCCCATGGGCCATTCCTGGCCTGGATACTGTTGGCTTTCAAAACTCCATTGTCTGTCTCTTGCCCTCCTGCCAAGAGCCCAGGGACTCCCAAGCTCCTACCTCTTCACTGAGGATCTCCTGGCACTGGGAGTAGTTGACACGTGCTGCCCAGCTCCCGTTTGCCAGGCATTCCCTGTACCCATTATCTGAAAGAGAGGATGCCCATTCAAGGGTTAACAGAGTATGGAGATGGCACAGACAGGTGACCTGACTGTCACTAATGCAGGGCACTGGCATCAGGCCAGTGGCATCTTCTGCTTTGAAGGCAGCTCAGCAACTGCCTTGGTCACAATTGCAGAACCAAAATCCTTTGAATATTTCAGACCCACCGAAGAGCTTTGGGTCTGCACCAGCTCTGCCCTTGTACTGGGGGACCCCAACACCTCACCACACACAGGGATGCAGCAGAAGTTAGTTCCTCCCTTTCACTCCACTGTTTGCTTGGGTGATCATGTGCCAGGCCAGGACCTCTGCTGAGATGGCAGCACGAAGTTTCACTTCTCTCCTTGAATTAGGAACTTTTTTGCCTCCTAGTGAGGACAATAGGCGGCAGGGCTAATTGGGAAGGAATGGTCCAGGTGCCCCAGAGAGTCTGTGACTGCCATCAGCAGTGGGGCAATGCCAGCACTAGGTGAGACTGGGCTTCCATTAACAGAAGACCATTAGCCTCGTCAGGGTGATGGGGTGGGAAGGGCTCAGAGACAGGCTCAAGTCACAATTAATGCAGAGAGCATTAATCCTGCTGCTATAGTAGCACAGGAGACACCACAAAGCAAGGAGCTGTAAGTCTGTGCCATCCTCCACGGCTGCAAGAATGTTCATGATGGAAAAATTTATGTTTTTTGTGAGAAGCAAGGTGTTTCTTTCATCAAAAACAGCACTTGGGTGGTCAGAAACTCAACATTATTCTAGGAACGACTTTGGACACTTTTCATATGCTATTGCTTCATCCTCTACTCCCAGCATGTCACTGGTAGTGACAGTGCAACCACCTGTGCCAGTAGGGGATGATGTTCAAAGTCTCCTAGCCTTTGCTCAGCTGGGGGCTTCAGACCCCTGTACCACCTCCAAGGGCAGGGCAGGATCACTCCTCTGCCTTTGTCCTGAAGATGGGGACAGCAGCCCTCTCCTCCTCCCAGGAGAACCTGCTTATAAAGCTGCTTCTCTGAAACGACCCTTCCTGAAATCTGGGGTCTGAGGTGCTGTTTCCTTTATGGTTGATGAGCTTTGTTCCCAGAGGTGTATTGTCCCTTGTGTTCCAGAACCCTCGCCTGCCATGTCCCCAGCAATGCTGCCCCTCTTACTGGTGGTGTTATACCGCACGCCATAGAAGAACTCAGGGCAGGGCCGGGCCACCAGCTGTCCCACCGCGCTCCGGGGCCAGCACGTGCCGATCAGGTCCACCGAGGCATTGCACTGGGGACCTGCAAGTATGAAGTGTACAGGGTTAGCAGAGGTCTGTGGGCCACCACGGGCCCCTTCCAGGCTGTTGAATGGTCAGGATTTGCCTGTAGAGCTGGGGCTGCTGGATGAGCTGATGGGTTATCACAAGCTCAGCCCCCAGAAAACCTTCACGGCAGACACCAACTGGGGACTATGTAAGACTTGCAAGGGCTGGTTGAATCATTACAGCCATGACTATTACTCTGGTCCTCTCTAAACTACTGGGCTAAACCCAGTCCTGGTACAAACTTGGTTTTAGACCTGGCTTCCAAGTCCATATAGGGTTCCATGGCTCTAGTTTCCCAGCATGGAACCTTCCTTCAGCCATGATTGGCATCTAGCCCCATACAAGACAATAAGCCAGACCTCTTCCTCAGTGGTCCATCCAGTCTAGTTCTATGCCTCTCCAAACATCTGACAACTCCTGGCTGCAAAATCTCCTTCCCAACCATTCCTGCTGGTTTCTTACAGTCTTTCCAGGGTAGAAAACTCCAAAACTGCAGCTATTTCAGATTTGTGTGCTTTTCCCAGCTACACAAGTGTGTTAACATAGGCATTCAGTAGGCCATATTGCAGGCTTTTTTATGTATAATTTGTGTATATTTAGAACAACATGTACTGTAGCTAAATATGTCCCTGCTCCATCTCACAGTGAGGTTGGAAGCACAATGGCTGCAATATCCATGTACTACAATCCAAGACATGCAGAAAATGGATGAGCAGGAGATGCTGGAAGGGGCAGAGTTCAGTCCAAACCATTCCTGGATACCAGAGATGTTTGTGCTGCTGGCAGAGAGACAGAAATTGCCATTTCCTAAGACAAAACACCCCAATTTACAGCTCCTTGGGTGAGAGAACACAGTGTTTCCTCTCACCCCAGATTTGTAGTTATTTGAATGCCTTTCCCAAAAATTCCTAGGGATTGAGCTGGCTAAAGAGTGACCAAAGGAAAAAAAGCATAATACTGTTGATGATGATGATGATGATGAAGATGAAGGTTTTTATGGAGAAATATTTGTTTTAATCTATTATCTGAAAAATTGTTCCTTGTTACTTTGCGATGTTTTCAGAGAACATTTTCAGGGCTTTCAGTGTCTTCAAATATCTTAGTAAAGGAAAACAGCTTCCAAGCATGTGAGCTGGGGAAGCATCAGAGCATGGTGAGTGTTACCTTCTGCCTCCCATAGCTTGTAGGGAGAAATTAATTTTAACAGTAACCTTTGCATTTAGCTTTGCTAATGTGTAGAGTTGCTGTGGCAACCTTCCCTTTAAGGTAACTGTTTTGAGCCTGTATTTTGTAAGAAACAAGGTGGCTTTTATCACGTGTGTCTGTGCCTTTCTGCATCCATTTGAATTTATTGAGCTGCTTTGTTGTTTTGAGCCTAATTTGACAGAGAACTAGAGGGTCAAAGCTAAAAATTTTATGCTAACATACATCCATGTAAAGGAAAAACAACCAGTAATTACTTGAACTAAGGACAAAGTTAAATTGCAAGTGCTCTCCCTGTTAGCCACTGAGGTGAGAAGTTGTATGAATGTCTAGAAGAGGAAAAGCTTCACTTGGAACAAAGCAGCACAGGAAAATGGGGCTTGCACAGTACTAATGGCCATGGCAGCTCATGCAGCTCCCGCGACTGGTAGGGCTGAGCATAAACTCAATTTTCTTTGCATCCTCTTTTGCCTTAGTTTCCCTCCTGAGTTTCCTTCCAGGGTCTGTTCTGGGGGATGGACAGAGATTTCTCAGGGAGGACAAACAGAAAGAATGAGTAATTAAAAGTCGGCAGGGCCAGAGAGCAACAATGATGATAATTTCCACCAGTAAAACAAATCCACAGCAATGCCATTAATAATCAAACCCCAGAGAGAGTCGTGGAAATGATGTAGCGAGACATAGGTGCATAATTCTGTGATACGTCTGCTCAAGGCTGGATTTAATATCTCCACCTTTCTCCATGGCACTTGCTGGGATGCTGCTTGGCACTCCTGTTAGAGAACAACAGGATTCCACCAGACACCAAACCCAGTGGTCCCACCAATCCCACCACAGGGAAGGTGCACCAGCATCACCAGGAGCTCAGCCCTCTTTGTCCCATGGGTTGGGGTAGTGTTGTGGGGTGACACTGTGATCTGGGGCTGCAGTCAGATGAGGAGATGCTCAGCCAGACTGTTGGATGCTTCTGGACCCTGTGCTTCATGCCCGTGCTACCACTGGCAGCATTTGGAGCTCTATCCCACCAGGTTTTCATCTAGTGGGTGGCTGTAATATTTTTCCCAGGCTCACACTGAGAAAGGCTTGATGAAGAAAAGCTGCAGAAAGCAGATGCTGCTCCTTCTGCTCTCTCCAGCATACAGAAAAGAGAAAAAAAAACCCCAACCTACCTGGTGGGGAAGTGATAAGTAAAACATTTAACACAAAGAGTGCTATGAGGACAGCAACATTGCCTTTGCCCAGCAGAGCTCCTTGCTCCAGCTCCCCCTGAATGGCACCTGGGTCCTGGCACTTAGAGCACTGTTTAGCATGGAAATTATATGTATCAGTACTAAATGCTTCCCTGCCTGCTCAGCAGACCATCCATGTTTGCAGGGGGACTATTTTCCAGGTTCTGCACGTGAGTGCTCTGGCTTCTCAGCTCCACTGGTTGCACAGGTTGGATCTTTGCAGATTTATAGCAAGAAAGGTCAGTGATTTTCCTACCTGCATTCAATTCCCCTAGTTTGGCTTCTTCCCACACAGAAACATGGTGTTTGGAGGAGGAAAGAGCGGGCCCTACTTTGAGACAGGGAATGTGGCACAGGGGAAGTTGCTCCAATCCCTTCTCACCCTATTGCCTTTGGTTTGTGCTGCTCTGAAGCAATATAAAGCATTTACTTTCTTCTGAAGAAAAAAATGTCTGTCGGGGGACTTACACTGAGACAACTCTATCACAATAATTGTCTCAGGATAACTGTAGCAATATCCCCTCTGTTTCTAGAAAACATCCTTCTCCAGCCTGCTCCCACCACTCACAGAGGCCTCCAAGATGGCTCTGAGCTAGAGCCATGGAACTGTGTGACACCTGGCAGGGTAAAGTTCCCCACTCCCAGATAACCTGCCAAAAGATTTTGAGCAAATTTAAAGAGAATGGAGCACGTTTATCCTGGTCCAGCAGTACCAGACATGAGGCTACAGTGCTCTTGAGTTGGTGCCTGGAGGTCTGAAGTATTATCATACCATCAAGCCATTGCTGGGATGCTCTGAAGATGAGTAAAACAAAGGTTGTGCTGATATAACTGTGCTGGTAAACACATTCTTCTTTACACTGGGCAGAACTGTGCACCAGCACAACATCCCAGTTTGCTGCTGTGCATAGACACAACTCTGAAGGGTGGAAGGGTGAAGCATCTCTCCCCTTCTGCAATGCAAAGGGGCCAGGAGAGATGATGGAAATCTGAACTACAGGCTCATTCCTGTGGCTGGGAGGGATAGAATTATTTATCTAAGGTGTCTCAAGAGCCTAACAGCTGAAAATTGTTAAGTCATATCACGACCTGTCCTGAACTCTTCTTCAGCCATAGTTATCTCTGATGTCCTCTGTGACTGCATTGCTGCTGCTGCCTTGAGCCTGAGAGTGTCTCCTGTGTCTCTGCTGCAACATTTGCATTTGGCAATGAGGGCTTCATCTCCGCATCTAATCAAAGTACAACTCACTGTGACGTCTGATGCATCAACTGCGAAATTGCACAATTGCACTCTTTGTCCCTCCCAGGCAGCTTGACCAGGGTGGTGAAGAAGAAAGACCCGTTTCGCACCTTATTGCCCAAAAACAAGGGCCTTTGGGGGATGCTTTTACTTTCAGGTGCTGAGGTTGTCAGGGAGGGGTGGCTGGGTTGAGCTGTGGAGTCACTTAGATGTTGAATGCTTGAGTAGCGCCCTGAGGCATTGAGGGAAAAGGCACTGGGGGACAACATGGAGTAGAAATTGGGGTGGTGGAGCTGTTTGCCTTCCCTCTGAGCAGGGGTCAGTGCTCGGGATGGCCAGGAGCAGCTGTGGCTGCCTCAAAGTAGATCCTTGTTTACACCCTGCCTCCAGCACTGCTTTCGGTGGCATTGGGGGCTTCTATTTACCTTTGTAACACTCCAGTCCTTAAAAAAAACCCAGCAGTCCTTCCAAGCATTCAAGTTCCATGATCCTCAATGTAAAATAATTACCCAGGCTAATTAAGCATTATGATAGCTATGAGTATTTGTAATTAACTTTTGGCTTGTTGCTATTCACCATCACTGACTATCCCCTCAGGTCTTTGCTGTTGCTCTGGAGAAGAATAAATAAAAGGCACCAAACCTAGCTTGTGCTGTTGGTATCTGATGCATCTGCTCAATGTTATTACTTAAGATGATCCATGTATCACTTTATAGCATATATGTGTGTGTGTATGTATATCATGTATATCATGTATATAATATATATAAGGTAGTGGGTTGTGTTTGGGGCTTATCTTTTTCTCCTGACATGAACCATAGAGTGTTTGAAGTTGTGTTATAACCAGGCATATCAGGAAGTTGTTTATTCCCTGGGGTTGGCTGGGATTTGGTGGTGGGTGAGTGAAGCATCAAAATCCCTCCCTGGAAGAGCCTTCTAGTTTGGCTACAACTGAATAGTCTCTGGCAGTGACTTCACTGCATCCAGTCCAAAGTACAGTTTAACTGCCGTAGCTGCTGCTCACAATGGGACCTGCCAGGACATGTTTTACTACTGGAAGACCTCATCATCTTCCTTCCTCCACTACAATAAAATCTGTGAATATCAGTGAGTTGCTATTGACATCCCTGTTTCCCAGGTGATGGAGCAGAATGGACTTATGGACACAAGTATATATTTAAACTACTAGGATTTTCCATATAGATGAGAGTTTTGTTTCCCAAAACTGTCCAGTACCATGTCTCTCCCTCAAGTCCCTGCCTAGACTCATTGCTACATCTTTAGTCTGTGCTCAGCTCCTTTATTAATATTTCTGCCTCAGTGGGATGCCAATGAGACTGAAGAGAAAAGAGTCGCTAATGTTAATTTGACCTTTATGAATTTAAATTCCAGACTCAACTCAAGGGAGTCAGTGAGTGAATGCAAGTGGCACGTGGGCTGCTGGAGCAGCGCCAGCACTTTGGGAGCTGAGCCGCAGTGGGTGGAAAGGCTCTTGGTCAAATTGTCACCCCCTGTGAAAGGTATTACCAAACTTATCTGATAGTGCCTGTGAAGGATATGTTCTCATCACTCACTGCCTCTTAGCCACAGGATTTTGCTGTATCTGGAACAATTAGATTTGCCTTATGTAATGCATAGCTATATTCCCTTTCCCCCTTGAAAAAAACCTTCAGTCAAAAACTCACAGATATTTCTTTTTTTCTGCTTAGCTTTGGTATCATTTTTCTCTGCTTTAGGTGGACTGGCACTGGCATGAAACATTTTTTTCCTGACAAGGAATTTTCTGTGCTTCCATTTCTCTCCTGAGCACACACACGGGATTGAAGATAAGAATTCATCGTGATAACAAGCTTAAAGGAGTCGATTGTGCAGCCAGGACCAGAGGGGGTTGTGAGCAATTGGGTGACAACTCCTTGGGCTGATCCAGGAGCTATGAATGGCGAAGCAACCCCTTTGAGAATGCTCTGAGCTCACTTGCTCAAGTGCTTTCTGCTGAGCTGCTTCGGAAAAGCCTCATTATTAATTAGGAAGAGGCTTTCCCATCTTCTCAGATTCCCCCTTCCCTCCCCAGGGAAGCAGTCCTGCAGCTGCAAGGAATGCTTTGCCCTGGTGGATGAAATGACCTTGTCCCTCACTGATGGATTTTGTGACAGGGTGAGAAGCAGTGGTACACAGACACAGAAAGGGGAGATGAAATCATCAGCCAGAGAAATCCATTGTCTGAGTCAGTCCTTGGGTTGGGAGCCCTTGGGACAGCTCCTATCCACATAAGGGATGCTGATCCTCATTGTGTTCCTTATCAAGCCTAATCAGAGACTTTCATGGTTTGCAGATGTTTGGGGGTGCAGCTGACCTGACTTCCTGTATGCATCATGTTGACCTCAAGCCCAGCTAGATATTCCTTCTTCACTGCTACTGTGGAAGGCAGCTTTCTGATGGAGCATCCAGCTGTGCGCCCCTGTGTCCCAGTCCCAGCCAAAATCAGGGGCTCACCAACAGGAATTTTTGATGGAAACCTAAATTATCAAGTTGGAGCATCACAATGAGTCTGAATTCCCACGGATATCACCCTGCATTGGGGGCTTGAAGGAGGATGGGTAAAACCATGGTGATAAGAGGGCAGGACAGGAGACCTCTGTGAGGCTCAGGTGCTCCATGTTCTGGGATTAGAGTTTGCACCACCTGCACCCCTGGACAGCATAACTCCAGTGAGCCTCCACCCTCCACCCCACTGCTGTGGCAGAAACTTTTCCAGCTCAGTGCACATACCTAGAGAATGCTGGCACTTCGATGACATCACTGTCCAGCCACACATCCTCCTTAAAACTGAGAGACTGAGGGACTGGTGACCTGGGAGAGGAGTAGAGCCCATGCTGGGCTGTGTTTCGGATGAGGATGCCGCAAGCAGGCACGAAGCAGTGCCTGTCTATGCATGCAGCAGATCCCCTGCTGAGCCACACACTGGGGGACCACTGGGCTGGTGTTATCAGCATGAGTCATTTCCCAAGGGTTGTGAAGACATTAACAAATTAAGTCTCAGGGCCCTGCTGCAATTCTCATTAGCATCATCCTAACAACTCTTCATGTTAAATAGCTCAAATCAAAGTTTCTAGTTTAGTAAATATCCCTCCATAGGAATCGCTGTCTCCATCAGGCAAGGCCTAAATGGACCCCAAGGACCAGGGCTGGTGCTGAACTCCATTTCCCAAGCAGACTTAAGACAGTAAGTTCCACCTCTACCTCTTCTAAGTCCTCTCCTCCAGATAGAAGTGGCTCTCACATGTGCCAGCCCCATCCAAATTATTGAGTTGCTCAGAAATTTCAGGTTGGATATGTAGAGACAATGGACAATTTGCAAATCTGAAGCCTCACATTCTCCCCGCTGCCAGGGAGATGGACAGCAAGGTGCAGTAAATCCTGGTTGGAATCATGCTGATAAATACCCACTGAGCAAAACCCAATCCTCTCAGAAAACAGCACCTAGTACTTGAGGATGTTGGTGATTCCAGGGCAATCCATCAGCAAACCACAGCAGAAATTCTGCCCCATTTCTGGCCTCTCCTTGGGGCTTGGGAGATTCCAGCAGCAGGTGGAAAAGGCCACGAGCTGGGCATGAGGATTCTCTGGGACCTGCCTGCTGCCCTGGCTCAGGATTTATCACAGCTTAACATGGCCAAGGACAGGCCCTCACTGAGCAGAGTGATGAAACCTTCGGGAAGCAAAGCACATGAGTGGCGACTAAGCTTCTTGTCTGACCAGACATCTGGGCATTGCCATTCCACAGGCAGCTTTGCTGTCCCCTGGCTTTCTGCCTCCATCTCATGGGTTTGGGAAGCTTCTTGCAGGGCAAGATAGCCTGGGTTTGGCCATACACTGGATCAGCTGGTGGGATCAGACAGGATCCCAAATCAGATGGGATTTGTTAAAAAGGAGATGTTAATGCTGCTGCTAATGGGTGGTGGGCAGCCATCCCTCAGCTCTGGATCCCCATGGCCATTCCTCAGTGCCCAGTCCCGTGGCAATCCATCACCCTGATGGAGAGTTCCTTGGTGCCTGCTCTGATTCTCATTCAGTCATGGAAAATCAACACTGCAGCATCCCAGAGCTGGGGCGGACTTTTCTCCTTGTCCTTGTGAGCTCCACTACTTCTCACACTTCTCCTCCCCCAAAATCTGTCACTGAACCAGACCTGTCACTGTTGAGGTGACATCCAAGTCACATCCTGAATATAGGCTAAAAGCCAGTTTTGGCACAAGCTCTGACCTGATTGGATCAAACCCATGTACAATGTTGAGTAGGAGTGGGCTGTCCTTGACCCTGCTGCTCCCACCCATCTGGGCTGAGCCAGCCCTGGCCATAGCTGTAATCCCAGAAGCTCTTCGTGACTGGTGGCCTCCCAAAGTGCTCAATGGCACCTGTGAAGCAGTTTTGGGGGGAGAAAGTTGCCTGAGCCCGGAGTAATAGTGGCCACACTACACTGGTGATGTGAGCTCCACAAAAAGTCAAAACCTCCAATCATCATCCCTGGGCAGGGGGATGGTAGAGGGGGTGGACACAGGGGATAAAGTCCTGGTGGCCCTGGGCATGGCATAGAACAGGCAGCCAGCCCTGATGTCTCTTTGTCCATCTCCTCCTCAACAGATATATATTTTCTCTATTTTCATCTACTGAGATCTGCACTTTCTACCTGCCTTCACTGTCACCCTGCAAGGAGGCTGCAACAACACCAGCAGAGGGCTGCAATGCAGCATCCACACATCCCAACTTCCCAAAAAGGATCCATGCAGCAGCAGCAGAGCCCAGAGACACCCCTGACACTCTCTTCCAAGCACTGGATCCCTGGGGGGTGGTTCGAGAGGGCTGGGGCTGGGGGACACTCACCAGTGTGGTTGGTGACAGGCAGCAGGCTCTCGCAGTACTGCTCCTGGATGGAGGCTGCAACTGGGCTATTGCAGAGGAGAAACACCTGGATGAGGAGAGAGCAGACAGGTGTGGGGTTATATGTGCAATATGCTGCTTCCCCATTCCCAAATGCCTTATTGGGTCAGATCTGAGCTTGCCCATGTCTGGGCACAATGGACATGTAACATTTTCAGGATGGCTGGGGGACCGCTCTCTGTTTCCCACCCAGTGATCCCCTCCTGCCTCAAATACTTCCCACAGCAAACCCTCCTGCAGCCCCTGCTGAATTATGAAACCTCTGCTATTTAGCATTTTAATCAACACTTTTGAGTTTACCATCTTCCTATCTTGAGAGCAAACGGGAAACATGATGAGCCTGACATCATGCTTGGATTTTCAATCCCTTACTGAAATCACAGCCTTGTAAGCTGTCAGTGGGAAGATGTTGATACACGCCCTTAAGGAGATCTGATCCACAGACAACCAGCTCTGGCTAAAGTCTTTTTTCAGGAGAATTGTCAGGCAACACCAACATTCCCATTGAGATGGTAAGAACTGACCACGATCTACCCAGATCTGCTAAAACTCTGCACAAGGAGCTATTTTGGAAAAGTAATTATTGAATTATTGTGCCTTTGCAGGAGTTTGGACAAAATACAAGTGAGAAAGGCAATTGCCAGGATGAAGGTATTGCAACGATGGCAGAGGGATGGTGCTGTTGGTCTCACAGCTCACCAGGGTGCCAGATGAGGGAAGGAGGCGATCTGATATTTTGCAGAACACAGATTTCTACACAAGCAGCAGCTCTTCCAACTCACAGAAGGGTGATACAGGCTCATCTCCTCTACTCCACCAGCACTAATGGTGGATGAGGCTTAACACCACTTCTTTCACCTTTAATGACTGACCAAATCCCCTTGGAGAAAAGTCACTGGTTAAATGACAGAGCTGTACCCCAAAATATGTCATATACAGATCCCTTGGGAAGTGGCCCTGAGCCTGAAGGCAGGAAGGGCTGCACCTCCCCTGCCTGCAGGCAAGCTCCCAGCTCCTCAGGGACAACAACCTCTGCCTTCCCCATCAGCCAGGCTGATTGCTAGTGCCTCACCCCCCTTCCTGAGTGCCATTTACCTCCCAAACTTCTCTGAACAGGGAGATGACATTTCTCTTCTTGTCCTTGAGCCATAGAAACACTGTCTGTTTTTGCTGGCACACACAGCCATCCTCATGCCTTACCAAGGCATTAGCAGGATTTATTCAGACACAGAGACAAGCTGAGCACCCACTTGCTCTTTTCCAAGCAACTGTTTACTGCCTTGGAAAGCTGGTTTTGACAGCAAGAGAGATGTCAGGCAGACATATGAATAGAGCTGAGAATAGCTCCCTTGTTGTGACTGCTCCAGATGGCACAGGGGATCCAGCAGCTCAACCCTGCCCTGGCATGGGAGATGCTTGGAGCTCCTGGGTGCTGGTCCAGCAGGAGCCTAGCACCCCCTGAGGTCTCCTTTCAGAAAGCTGAGACCACCTAAACTCCAAACAGGGAGGAATCAAGGTGTAGTGAGTCTGCTCCCCCCTGTGTTGATGCCTACAGGTGGTGCCCACCACACCTAGTGGCTCTTGGCCATGGGTAGCTGGGACAGAAGAATTTTGCCCAAAAGATGGCTGGGATGGTTTGGCTACCTGAACAAGCTTTCAAGTGTTAATTGGATGTGTTTCTCGTAATCCCAGCGTGCTCCAGACTGGCAGTGCCCATTTTCCTTCCAGACACAGGGAGAGATCTTGGCACTGAGCAGCACATGGACCAAGCCACAGGCAGAGAGGGGTGTGGACGAAGCAGTCACTGCCTCTTTGAAGGCTTTGTAAATGAGCCAAAACAGCTACAGAAGGAAGGAAGGAAGGAAGGAAAGAAAGATCCCCAAAACAGAACTAATACTAAGAGCTTTTTTTCCAGGTTTTGAATCTTGTCTCACTGCGGGGTGCTTCTTGACAGAAGCAGAGGTTTTGTCCCACTCCTGTCAGAATTTTGAGGGGAATAAACAGGGGTGGGGGCAGCTGCAGGAGGATTTGCTCCAGTGAAAAAATTCTTATCTGGCACTTGCTGGTCGCTGTCTTATCTGTTTTGCTCTTTGTGGGTTAGTGCAACCCCTCCCCATGTTTTACAGAGAGAACAGGTCAAAGCTCCGTCCTTGAAGAGCTTCTTGTGCCAGAGCATCGCTGCTCTGTAAGATGCCACATGGTGCCCAGCAGAGCCCAGCCTGGTTGGGCTGGAGCCAAGCTCTCCTCAAGAGCCCCAACTGGCAGTGGGTTGTGCTCAGGCCAGAGAAGGGCCTTGTTCCTCCGCCCTCCCGGCCCTGCCGGGAGACAGGTATGGCAGATCCTGCTCTGCAGGCAGGAACACCTCTGTGACCTCTCTCAGCCTGCCAAAATCCTGGAGAGCCTCAGCTGAGCCATCAGCTGTCCGCAAAGGCAGACAATCTGCTCCTCTGGAAGCAGCCTCTTCGCACAGTGCTCCCAGTTAGCCTGGGGAGCTGCTCCCACACGGATGGATGATGGTTCTGCTGGAAGCTGCACGGGCCCTGTGAAGGCCCACTCTGGCAGCAGCTTCTTCTCTATCAGGAGCCACCATTGTCTCCCCTGCTATTGCCTCAGCTCCACCTAGCTCCCTTCCAGGCTCTGTAACATTCCTGTTATCCCTGTTTTATACACAGGGATGGTTCTGGTTTAACCTTGGACGTCACGGAGCACCAGTTCCTTCCTTTGATCCCCACATTTTCTGTAGCAGGACCAGCCCAACCCCCCAAACCCCCTCCCCCCAAGTCCTCACTGCACAGCTCAGACACAAAAACCTAACACTGCTCCCATATTTCCTGCATCCCACACAGAGCAAACACCTGCTGTGTTTGGTGTCCCATCACCCACCATGCCAGGGCTGTCCAAGAAGGGAAACTGAGGCACTGAGGACCATCTGCCTAAGGTCACTCAGGCTGTGGGGCACCATGTAGGGCAAATATATCTGATCTGGACACACCAACCATGTCCTGGTGCCACCAGGGCTCCAAAAACACCCATTGTGTTTCTTCAGAGCTGTTCCTGTGCCTGTGAGGAGACAGGGTGGCAGGTCCCCTGGGCCAGGAGATGCAGCACAGTGGACTAGGACAGCGTCAGCTCATCAGGACTGGAAGTCTGGCTGCTGCTGCGGGGGGGTGAGCAGCACAATCACATACAGATGGAGTCAGTCTCTGTGACCTGCCACTGACCTGGCAGAAAAATTCAATTAATAACAATTAGGAATTAATGTCCCCTTGCGGTGCTTTTGAATCCATGGATACTAATTAACACATTCACATCCAACTGTAACCTCACCCCCTACACTGTGCTACCCAGAGACAAGCATGTCCGTCCCTGTCCCCCCCGTCCATCCCCCCCCCCTCCCCCCGCAATAATGTTGCCTCAAAAAAGAGGGGATCTGCATGTTAGGAAGGGCTGACAGCTCTGCGCAGGAGATAGACGGCTTGTACCCTAATTAGCAATCTAGGAGGTCCAGTGCCGAGGGGCTGTAATTGGAGAGCAGAGCAGTAAGTGGGACTGTAGCCTGGGATGAAGCCCTGGGAGTCAGGAGCTTTGCACAGAGCTGCAGAGGGCAGTGGGAGCAGTGGACAGTGATGGCCACCATGACCTTCTTGGGAGGGAGGACAACATCAGCCACCCTGGAGTCGTCCTTGCTGTAGGGACCTCTTTGACCCATCAGTTCTGCTCCCTGGCTTGGTTGGGCTTGGTGCCCACTACAACACTTGGTGTGGTAAAGGAAAGACCTCCTGGAACACACAGGCATGGAAGGGCTAAGCAGCTGCTGCCTTGGACTTTTGATGAGGTTCCCTGGGGCATTAGGCTGGGATGGAGCCTGTTCTTGGCTCTGAGCCTGCAGCAAAAGGTGCCAGACTTTGGGTGTTAAATAGAGTTAGTGTTAAAAGAGCTGGATGCCAATTTCAGATGACAGAGCAGCATCAGTGGTGTTGGAAGGTAGCAGCATGTCCTGCCAGGACTGCAGTTGGAGGTGGCCTGCAACAAGAGCTGACCCTCAAATATGCTTGGAGGTGCCCCCAACCTCCTGTCTCCTGCCTTCACTGCAGGGGATCTCTTTGCCTTTGTCTCCTCTGACTTCCAGGCACTATTTGCTGCAGCTGGGGAGCTTCTTATCTGCTCCACCTGGAGGGCTTTCACTTAGTTTTGTCCTCAACTGAATCCACAAATGAAACCTCCAGGCAGCATCTGGTCCATGAAAGACCCTCTTTACACCTCTGTCTTAGACCTGGCAGTAATCTGCTTTGTCACCCATGATCTCAGGATTCCTCCAAGCCCCTTCGCTGCCCTACCAAGCCCCTGTTGCTTCTTCATTGCTTTTCCAAAGCCCCATCCCAAGCCCTGCCAGCATTGAGGCATCAAGACAAAGCTCAGGGAATGGAACAAAGCTCAAAGCAAGACCCATGGGGGATTTTTCCATGACTGATGTTACTCAGGGGGAGAACAGGCAGTGAGAACATCTCCATCTGGCATTAAAATCTGCGAGTTTATTAATTTATCTGTATTAGAGGGCCAGTCCCTGTGGTGTGTAAACAGGAGCTTTGGTGAAGTGTTTATTCTGTTTGGAGTCTCTCTCTGAGTGTGCTGGATGAAGATCCTAACAAAAGAATATCAATCAGGGCTAAATGAATGCCCTGTGAAAACTGATTTATGAACAATTAAAGGTTTTCCTGGATTAAGCTCAGGTCTCCCTTACTTGCCATAAGTAATTCTGACCTTATTTATCTGTCAAGAAAGACATGGATTTTTGGGGACTAAATAATGACTAATAGCATTTGGATGTTGGGAGCTAAAGGCACAAACAAGCTGGAGAAGGGGACACAATCCATGCAGCTCCTATGGGACCTGGATTTGCAGGGGCAAAGGCTGCTGAGGAAGATTGGAGTGATGGACACAAGCCAGGGGGAGGGCTGTTTTTCTAAGGCAATTTTATTAATCTCTCCTGCGTATTGTACATGTGGAACTCCTCTGCATTGACAGGCATTTTCAATTTGTGATTGGACATTTTTCCCTTCAGCTCTGTCCCAAAACCCACATCTTGACTGCTCCAAATCCTCCTGCTTCACCCATCACCTTTTTAGGGTTACGCCCTGGGATGAACAGCCACAATTTAATTTTGCCTTTTTTTTTTTTTTTTTTTTTTTCCCCCCAATTTATTCACATTCACAGCTCAGGAAAGCTTGGCTACACCAAAGCTGCATCTGCCACTGTCTTTCCAGGGTGGATAGCGCAGATTTCAGGGTGGAAGTAAAACTGGAATCTGCAAAATGCCAACCCACTTTGCCCTTGGCCACTGGAATGGAGGTGACTGTTCCTGAGAAGGTGACCGTGGATAAAGCAGAGAGAGAGGGTATCTTCTGTAAGCTCAGAATACAGTTAGGGAAAAAAGGAAAAACAACAGATGGGCCCGGGGTATGTTATTCCATCTTCAGAAAGAGCCACGCTCCCTGCAGCGAAAGCTCTGAGGTGTTGGACAATGGCTCCTGGGTTCTGCTTGGCGAGGGAACCCCATGATTTGGGGATTGATTTGTGCTTTCTTTGAGTTCAAAAATTGCTCTCACAGACAAAAACATGGATGCAGCCTCTCTAAACACTGCAGACTCAATTGCAGCTTGAGCTTGTCACTCAATACTAACTTCTAGGCTAACGCTGTGCAGGATTTTGGGTGAGCAGAGCTGAATTTCAGGGCAGGATTGAGCTGGTGGTACAGGATATTCTCATCCTATTCCTATATATTCATCCTATGGTGACAGAGTAGTTATTCTGGGAACAGGCTGTGCCTTTTCCATTCACTTCTTTGCTGGAGATGCAAAACCACAGGGATGATTTCATACACACTGAATCAACTCCAGCTTTTAAGGAAAGCAAGGACTGGAAGAGATCCCCAGGGTCAGCATGTCCTGCAACTGCAGCTCTGCATCTTATGCAAAGATTGGAACATGGCAGGGGCAGGAGCTGTTTTTTGGGCTTACTGTTGCTGGAGGTGGCCAAGTGAGAGGAGAGGGGAAACTATCCCACCCCTTAGCATCAATCTCTGATTTTTCATAAAATACTTTTGCAGTTTTATCAGCCCCAGAAGTGTTACTGGCTCCTGACAGAGCTGCAGGTGGACTGGTTTATTTTAATTACTTTTTTAGTTTGTTTAAATGGTTTGCAGGGTGCCGGGAGCACTTGGCAGCAAGTTTGGCTGCCTGTCTCCTAGTCTGTCTCTCCAACCCCTGGACGGATGTCCATCCAGTAAAGCAACATGGGTAAACTGATGCTAAAGTAGACGTGCTAGCCAGGTGCATGGGGAACACCTAATTTGTGTCAATCCAGTATCTGCAGGGGAGGTTTGTCCCTTCTGAGCTCTGTGTTGGAGTTGGGCTGCTTCAGGTCTCTGCACTCACAGGCTGGATGCTGCTGCAGGTATACCTGGCTGCAGAGATGCGCTCACAGCTGGAGTGTCATGGTCCTTTAGCCCATGCTGTCCCTAGGAGAGGGTTGGAACTGGTTCTGGAAAAACATCTGAGTTTTGAATGCATGTATTTATAAGAAAAAATAGCTTGACTGCAAAGGGGGTTGTAGATTAGCTGTTTCGTTTTTGAGCCAGCTGGGAGAGGCTTCTCTTTGCCTGGACTGTTTTTTTGTGACCCTCTCCTGGTCCCAGCCCCAGTGCAGGGGTGGTTTTGTCTCAAACTCTGGAAGATTTTTGTGGACCTTGTTGCTCCTGGTTCACAAGAAGAATATCCTTGGGAAACACCTGGGGATGGTGAGGGAATCCCCTGAGCCTAAGGAGCTTTGACAGAGGAGAGGAGCTTAGTCTCAGCCCCTTTGGGCTTCTTTTGGACCACTTTTTTGCTCACTGAGGCTATAAGGAGCTGTCATGCTCACATTGCTGTCCCCACCAGAACATGACCTTACTGCACTGGGTCTGTGCTGTCTCCACAGACTTGCCAAGAAGGACCTGGGCTGTCTCAGCTTTATTTCTTACATCAGAGCCAAACAAAACCTGAACCAGGGAATGTAGCAACAAAAGAACTCCCATAAATCCTATCGGTCAGGCTTAGTGGGTTGCAGTGATAGGAGAGAGCACCTGCTCAGAAGAGGAGGTTTTAGAAGCAACAGCAACTTGGCAGGGGGGTCTCCTGGTGCACATAAGTATTAGAGTGGCTCATGCCAGGGGTGCAGCTGATGTATGAGATGCACAGTGGGGTGCACAGTGAGTTGAACAGTGGAGTGCACAGCCCACAGGGTATGAGCCATAGCAGTGACAATGGGGAGGGCTCTCCCTCCGCTTTACTTGCTGTTTTAATTCTGCAGTCCCAACTGGGCCACTGAGACAACATTCTGCGGCCAGCCAGGCAGACTTGCTCTTTTACCTCTCCTTGACACAGAGGTTTTATCAAAACCTGATCATTTAGTTTAACTGCCACTATAGGTTTGTTCAAATAAAATTCAAAATTTCACTGGAAACACCTTCATTTCGTTTGTCCAGGGTTTGGGATTTAAACAAGCTTTGGGCTGTGAATGTTTCCCTCCTTCATAAGACCTCAAGGAGAAGGAATACTGCTTCTGACAAAGCATTTGCATATTGTGCAGAGCTGCAAAATTAGAGGTGGCTACACTTCCACAGCAAGCAAATCAAAGAGAAAAAGTCTTGTGCTTTGCAGGTGCAAGGGGAAAAAGGAGAGGCTTCCTTAGAAAATCAATTACGGGGGATACAGTTGGGCTCTGCAGTTGCATTGTCAACATCCATCACACCCCCAGAGTGGCCACCCCCTCCCAGCAGCCTGGGAAACTGGTGGCAGCTGGTTTCACAGGGAGATGCAAGGCTGGGAGTTTCTGGGAGCCCTGGGCTGAGCTCAGGAGGGTCTGGCTGCAATTCTACCCCACTTTAAATGATCACTCACTTCAGCCCCCCTCCCCGATAGTTTTTGAGCATTATGAGCTCTTGCCAAGCCCCAGCGCCTCGACTGGAGGAATTCTCCCGACGGCTCTTTGTGCTGCGGTTTCTCTTTTTACTTTTCCCTTCAAAGAAATTGAAAAGTCACTGCGGAGAACGCAGGCGGTGCAGAGCGCAGGGGTGATGGGGAGGGGGCAGAAGGGCGCTTGTGGGAGAAGAGAACTTTAAGCATCTTACCTGTAGGAGGAGGAGGAAAAGAATGGCAGGACGTAGGCTGGGCACCATCCTCAGCTGCCCCTGCGCCCCTGCGCTCTCCGGGACATGGCTGGCAGCGTCCCCGCTCTTGCTGAGCTGCTTCTGCTGTCGGGGACAGAATCCTCTGGGCTTCCAGCGAAGGAGCGTGGCCGGTCCCCGCGGGGCTCGGGGAGGCTGCGGGTCCTTCTGCGTCTTGGTCCTGCCTTTTATAACCTCCGTGGAGCCGGTCCTCCGGCTGCCCACCTTCCAGCTCGCCTGGCGATGGGCTACATCCCTCTTCACCAGCCTCCCACTCCCCCTTCTCTCCCTCCTCCTCTTCCTCCTCCCCTTTTCCTTCCTCCACCTCCCTGGTGCCTTCCAACTCCATTTGATTTTTTTTTTTTTCCTCTTTCTCCTTCCCTCCCTCAGCATCTTCAGCAGCAGAAACTTCCCACTGGCCCAAGGTCCGCCCTCCTGGCTCTCCTTGGAGTGGGGTTTCTCCTCTCCACCCCTCACACTCCCATCGTGCAGACGCTCCTGCTGAGCCTGGGGGCTTCTCTTGTGTCTGCAAAGGCTTTGGGGGTGGAATTTGCCGGGGATGAGGGGTTGAGTGGGTGTTATGCATTTGGGGATTTCACTCTAGGGCTCTGGCAGAGGAACTGGGACAAGGCGAGGTTTTTCCCCCCCGTCAGCCTTTGCAGCCCCTTTGCAAAATGGATGGTGAACACGAAGGGAGGGCAGAGCCCATTTTCTCTTCCACAGGCATGGGAGCCCTGCCTTGTGAGGGAGATGCTCCTGGCAGAAGGACGGGGATGTGGGGCAGGTGGATGCGGGTGCTACACAGAGCGGGACTGTGCGCGGCGTGTTTGATCATAAGAGCGGTCCCGGAGGACGTGGAAGTGCTGCTGGCACCGTATGATGGGTGGTGGGAGGGGCAGAGGTGATGGGGCAGGAGCGGGGGGGGGGGGGGGGGGGGGGGGGGGGGGGGGGGGCGGCTTGAACTGATAGAGAAGGGATGGGACAAGTATCCTGGGGAGGGTGGGGGACAGTGTTGTGGGAGCGCCTGAATGATGATCTTGAGGTCTTGGATAAGAACATTTCCTTTCTCCCCTCACCATTCTTTTCCTCCTCCTCCTACAGGTAAGATGCTTAAAGGTTTTAAAGTGTCTACTGTCACATCTTCACATCTCTGTGTCTCAGCTCCTGCTGTACCCTGGCAGCTGTGCCCTGGTCTCCTGGGGAGAGATCCCGCATCCTCCTGTCTCTTGGGGATGCCATTGTCAGGATTGGGTCCATCCCTGAGATGGATGAATTTCTGGCTGGGTTAAACCTGCTTCCCCATGCCAGGGCAGTTTCAGAGCATGCCTTCTGTACCCACTGAGGTTTAGGGGGGTGCCCCTGCTGTGGGTGCTGCACCTATCCTGGGAGTGAGCCAAGCTCCATCAGCCCAAGGTGAGCCAGAGCAGACAGCCAGGAACACATTGTGCTTCTTTCTTTCCTTGAGGAAATAAGGATCAATGAGGTGGACTTCTGGGAGGGGAATGCTGGAAAACATTGCCATGGGACCACCATCCAGGGGTGTGATATTTCCCTTAGCTGATGATGGTTCATCCACCACCAGCCTCTCATGAGGTGCTGGATCACGCTCTCAACTGCAGCCTCTGCCTCTGAGAATAGCTGCATACCACAGCAGGTTACAGATGGATCAATAGGAGGACAGTGTCCCTTGATGAATTCATGGCCACAGCCTCCATCCATCCTCCTTGAGGTGCTCTTTGTCTTTGGAGCACCCGAGAGGGCAGGAGGGGACCAAGGCACAAGGACTAGTCAGGATTGTGCCTCAGCATGTGGGGGCACCCAGTGACCTATCGCAGCCCAGTAATTAAGGGGAATAAACAAGACAGACATAAATCTTCTGGCATTAGCTGGGTTTAATCAATTGTGTCACTGCTGTGGCAAAGAAATCTGAAAATATATAAAGCTCTGGTAAATTCAGGAAACTTTTTGTTTCAGAGATCTCTTAACATTCTTCCCCTGACAAGGATCAGTTGAGACAGACTTCAGATCCACCCTTGTGTTACCTTTCACTTCAATAAACCCATGGAAAATGCAAAGTTTTCTAAAAATGGCTTGAGAAAGCTCCCAATAACTTTGAGCAGCCTGGATGCAGCTGAGTGCATAATTTGATCATGGAATGGTTTGAGTTGGAAGATCACATAGTTCCAACCCCATCATAGGACACCTTCTACCATCGCAGGTCTAGGGCACGGCTCCTGGTCACAAAACACACTCTGGTTTTGGGGGATGCTCAGGGCTTTGTGCACCCAGACAGAGGGGACAGAAGTGACCTTGCAATAGGAAGCACCAGAGACCTCATTCTCACACCAAGACCATGGATTGTCTTTCATCATCTCAGCCTGCCCATGGCCACCAAGTAGGACATGTGGGATGGCCATGCTCTGCTCAGGTTCCCAAAGTGTGAGGTGATGCAGGGAAGGCAGAAGTGAACACTAACTATTTTTAGTTAAGTAATTGGTTGCCAGGGACATGAAGATAGTTCCTTCCCCATAGATCAGGGAAAAAACTGCAGTGATGTTTGAAGCACCTAATTGAGGGGATTTATAGTAAAATGCAACTTGTCAGATGTGGCAAAGGAAAAATAAAACATTAATTGAGACATGGAAATCAGTCCATTCATCATGGTTAGTCTTAAACTCCTCGGTGCGGCGCAAAGACAAACGTGGGAATGGGTATTAGGGATGGAGATGATGAAGAGAAATATTGGATCTCCAGAAAGGAGGCAGAGGAGAGGTTTAGTCGGACTTATCTGCCTTTGCTAAGTTATTATTATATTACGTAGCTGCACGTGGTTTGACGGACCTGCGTCTGAGCAGCTCCATAACAGCTGCTCTACTGGGCTGTTTGTGGGACTTACACCACTGTCCTGCTCCTACCCTGTCCCTGCAGCCAACTCTCCCCAGGTTTGGGAAAACTCCATGTGTCCCTCCTGCACTATAGGGATGAGACTGGGACTGGTCTGTGCACTGAAAAGGGTGCAGGGAAATGTGTCCCTGCTTCCCACATGGGGCATTGGTAGCAGGGCTTTGCTTCCAGCTGGGACATCTGTAGGAAAAAATAATCCTCAGTGTCCTGGACATTTAGGTCAGGTTGGAAGGGTGGGGTTTGGCTTCTCAGCTGAAATCTCAGCTGAGATCAGCAATGTACCTCAATTTCCCCACCTGTGTGTTGGGACTGTTTCTTTCCCAGGAGATCGAGTGGAGCTGCAAATGCTTGGAGTGCTGCTCGGGGGAGGACAGGCTGTCAGCACATGGGGCTGTGCTGGCAACTAAAGGCTGAGAAAAAAATCCTACCTAACACATTAAGTTTCTCCCAGGAGACTTGTTTTTTGCCCAGCTTTTAAAATTAGTTTCTAGGTTTTCTGTCCTGTGTCCTTTTCCCTCCTCCTAGATCTGCTGTGTGCTGAACATGCTCTCAAACTCTGCCCGAGAAAAGAAAGTGGCTGCCGGGACCAGGTTTCCCTCATTCCTAGTCACCACATAGGATAATCATGCCTCAAATTTGGGTATTCCTGTTGTATTTGACCACTCTGTATCATCTGCTTCACCCCTGCAAGTCTCACGCCTGGTCTGAGACAAAGAGCAGGACAGTTGAAGCCACAGCCCTGCCAAAAACATTGCAGGGAATGAAACCAAAGATTGTTACCAACCTTATTTAGTGAGTATTACCTTAGAGCTGGGCTGGCAGATTTTCTTGATCTTGAAGACCTTGCAAAATGCTTGGGTGGCCTCTGGACACTTCAGACCCCTGTTCATCCCATCAAACTCTGCTGGAGATGTAGAAGTTGTGCATTGAGAAAGAGAAACGAGCATCCTGCTGGGAGAAGGAAAACTCAGACACATGAAGCTGGCTTTACTCTGACTCATTGCTCCATGCAGCAAGTGAATGATTCCTTCATTTACACGAATAATTCCCTCCTGCCATTTCTTCTTCTCACACTGTGTGCATTGATAGGAGATCCCACATTAACAAAAACATGGCAATGGCAAACTAAAACAAGAAAACTCAAGGAAACCCACAAAGATCTGGGATCTAACTGAATTTCTCATTTGCTTCCCAAAAATTTCTCAAAAGTGTTTGTCATGTTTTTCAAATTGCTTTTGGGAGGATATGTCAATTTTGAATAGAACAGAAACACAAAAGCTTTTGTTTTACAGCTAATTAAACCTCAAGTCAGAATGCTAAACTGATCACAACAAGAGTCATAATTATTATTTTTCTCATTCAAAGCTAAGTCAACTGAAATTTCCCAGTCAGCAGTTGGCATTTCCCATCAAACAAATCACAGTGCTTTGTGGCTGGGAAAAACTCCATGGTTTTATTCTAGAAACTGATCCCATCAATGCACCAGCCAAAAGTGGCTCTGTCTTCACACACTCTGTGACAGGGAGATGCACAACCCTGTCAGCTTTGAGCCCCTTTGTGGCTGTGTCTGTTTGGCAGCACAGAGAACCCATCACAATTCTTCTGTATTGACCATGGTGTTCTTGCACAGATGTACATGAGCTCAATGGATGTACATGGATGTACAGAGGCTCTTGCATGGATCATGGAATCATAAGATTGAAAAAGCCCTCCCAGACCATGAAGTCCAACCTGTGCCCCATCCCCACCTTGTTACCAAGCCCAGGGCACTGAGTGCCATGTCCTGGTGTTCCTAGGACACCTCTAAGGATGGGGACTCCAATCTGCTCTGGGAAGCCCCTTGCAATGCTGAATAGTCTTCCCATGAGGAAATACCTCCTGATGTCCAACCTGAACCTCCCCTGGCCCAGGCTGAGACCTTTCCCTCTCCTCCTATCCCTGTTCCTGGGAGCAGAGCCTGACCCCCCGGCTGTCCCCTCCTGTCAGAGAGTTGTGCAGACTCAGAAAGTCCCCCTGAGCCTCCTTTTCTCTAGACTGAGCCCTTCCTCTGTCCCACAGAGGAATGGGCATATCCAGAGTGTTGCATTCACACCTTTGGGCATAACCCCACAGCATCATGGACATGGACATGTCATGGGTAGTCCTGCAGAAATCATGGCAGGGATTGTGACATCCTCAGAAATAGTTTGTGGTAAAATACCCCCCACTCCTCAAGTCTGTGAATGCCCATCAAGGCAGGAAAGGTTTTGGATGCCTTTCTAACCTGGTTATTTATTCCCTGTACATTTGATGAAATATTAATCTCGTCATCTCCAAAAGGCAATCAAAACTGAGAAGAGATGATGTACAGGGCCTCAACACAGACAACAAAAAGCAACAAAATAAAAATGAAATAAAATTCCAAATGTAATGTAAAATTCTATAAAAGACGTCTCTGTGCTGGCACAAAGGGCAGAGATGAAGTGACCTGGTGTCCTCAGGGCTTGGAAGGCCAAGCAGGACCATGCACGCAAGGGGATGAAGAGGTTGGACCAGACAGTTGCTCAGGTTGGTCTGAGGCTTTTCTATGAGAACTGTTGGTGGGGTATTTTTGAAGATTTCCCCTTTCTTCTCTTGTGCCTTAATTAGAGGGTGGGTTGGTGCCAAGGCAATGGTCAGCTTGAGCCATTGTGCTGGAATGGAGGGAAGGCAGATGGCGGATATGTTGGAGGTGGTGGCGGCTGGCACCAGGAGCAGTGGTTCAGTGTGACAGAGACTGGCAGCCTGGTGGGGACAGAACTCCAGAGGGAAATTCTCCCTGCAGAGCTCCTTCCAGGCCTTGGCTCCATCTGCTTGCAGGGTGATGCAGTCTCAAAGTGGACTAAGCCACTGGCTGAGGAGAGACGCTGCTCCATCTGCCTGAGATGCCCCTTGGAAAACATTCACTGCTCCTATGGGTGGTGCTGGTACTAAAGGATTTGCACATGCAGCCAAAAAGAGTCTGGCAAAGTCTTGTTCACTTCATGACCTCTCAGCCCATTTTCTTTATGAGTTTGGGTCACATCTTTTCTGTACAATAATCTCAGAGATAATCTCCTGACATTTGATGAGGCCAAAAACTTTCCACCATCTCTGTTTCTCTGGCTGTTACCAGTGTGCAGGTGATGTGGGGAGTGGTGTGAGTACCTTGTTTAATAGTTGCAGTCATAAAATAATTTGGTCACATAGGAAAAATTCTCTTTCAAATGTTTTTCTCCAGGCTCATGTTAACCATGATCCTGTAGGTGCTCAGTGCTTCAGCTGGGGATAAACACCAGTCAGTTATTTAGGATGCCTTTGGGTTTGCCCTCTTGTTCTATGAAGTCCTTTAGTCTATGAGAAGCCCAGAGATTATTAATATATATATAATGCTTTGTCCCAGAGAGTTTAACATTTTGGCAGTTTGCTAACTGTGTTCCTCATGCATATTTTACTCCATCATTGCTCAGTCAGGATTTTTTCTTCCTTAGGAATAAGTAAAGGGTCAACCAAAGGACTGAAGGGGAAAGAGGAAATCATAAAACTGTTCTGCTGAAAGGGATCCAGTTTGCACAGGGATCTATTTCCCCTTTGCTCCTATATCCTTGGATGTGTTGTGGTGGCACCATGTGTGAATGGGAAGTTTGTTTGTGGCAGCCCGTGATCCCCGCAGGCACAGGGAGCATTGTGCTGTGGCACTGCATGGATGACTGCTGTGGAGCAGCCAAGAACAGGGAACAGCTGCCCTCAGAGCAGGGCATGTCCCTTTTGGGATGTAGAAGAAAAAAAGAGAAAGAGAGAAAGAGAAAGAGAAAGAGAAAGAGAAAGAGAAAGAGAAAGAGAAAGAGAAAGAGAAAGAGAAAGAGAA